>JAHUYU010001806.1:0-41309 GCA_030439765.1 Tripidium arundinaceum | reverse complement strand
TGATGAGATGTTTTGAGGGGGGTCCTTGCCCGCCTTATATAGTCCGGGGGGCAAGGTTACAGATCTAAGGAATCTAATCCTAGTCGATTACAATTGCCATATCCGCTGAGGATACGATATCTAGCCTAACCGACCAGTTTCCTTGATCGTGAAGGCAATCTCCGATTCCTTAAACAATACGCCAAACGGTCATACAACCAGCACGGCGTATTCTGACAAATTGGACCACCTTACCAGATGTGTCCAAAGTCTAGCCGTGAGGGTATACGGGTTTATACCCCCACAGCTAGTCCCCGAGCACGATGTATTTTGACGTGGCTATCCATCTTGTGACCTTCTGATGAACCAATCAGCCTCAACCAGTAGCTGTAGAACATTCCTGGCTCTCCGACCAGTTCGAAGCCGATCACAAAATCAACTAGAAAGATGACTTGTTCGAAAAATATATCGTGCTCTAAAAAGAAAAAACAATTCGCCTCTGGTGAAGTGTGCCCACTTTAGTTTTTGACGAAGGAAAAAACAACGGCGCTCAGCACCGCCTTCCTTGCCAAATTTCGATTCTGAAAACCATAATGTTCGAAAATAGGTGTCATGCCTCTGGGCCTGGCGTACAACTCTGTTGTACAGTAACAAGCACATTCACCGCTAGGTGAAGTGTGCCCACTTAGTCCCCGAGCCTGGTAGTAGGTGACTTGATCACGTGGTGCCAGGGTCTAAAAAATCTCATGACAATTGAAAAGAAACTGTCCACAGCTCTGCTGTGAACGCAGTCCCCGAGCACCGCCGAGAGACACATACGCAGCTCTGCTGCCGACCAGCCCCAGCTCTGCTGTGGGCCCGGCCCGAAGTCCCCAGCTCTGCTGTGGACGCAGTCCCCGGGCTCCACCGAGGGACACATACGCAGCTCTGCTGCCGACCAGCCCCAGCTCTGCTGTGGGCCCGGCCCGAAGTCCCCAGCTCTGCTGTGGACGCAGTCCCCGGGCTCCGCCGAGGGACACATACGCAGCTCTGCTGCCGACCAGCCCCAGCTCTGCTGTGGGCCCGGCCCGAAGTCCCCAGCTCTGCTGTGGACGCAGTCCCCGGGCTCCGCCGAGGGACGCATACGCAGCTCTGCTGCCGACCAGCCCCAACTCTGCTGTGGGCCTGGCCCGAAGTCCCCAGCTCTGCTGTGGACGCAGTCCCCGGGCTCCGCCGAGGGACGCATACGCAGCTCTGCTGCCGACCAGCCCCAGCTCTGCTGTAGGCCCGGCCCGAAGTCCCCCAACTCTGCTGTGGACGCAGTCCCCGGGCTCCGCCGAGGGACACATACGCAGCTCTGCTGCCGACCAGCCCCAGCTCTGCTGTGGGCCCGGACCGAAGTCCCCAGCTCTGCTGTGGACGCAGTCCCCGGGCTCCGCCGAGGGACACATACGCAGCTCTGCTGCCGACCAGCCCCAGCTCTGCTGTGGGCCCGGCCCGAAGTCCCCAGCTCTGCTATGGACGCAGTCCCCGGGCTCCGCCGGGGGACGCATACGCAGCTCTGCTGCCGACCAGCCCCAGCTCTGCTGTGGGCCCCGGCCCGACGTCCCCAGCTCTGCTGTGGACGCAGTCCCCGGGGCTCCGCCGAGGGACGCATACGCAGCTCTGCTGCCCATTGAAACGGCCCAAACAGGGTTAGGAAATAAAGAAGTCGAAACGACGCAAGGCGCGGTTTCCTAAAAACCCTGGGAAGCCAAAAAGGCATCCCAACTCATTTAATTAGCCCCAACCATGCCGCCGCGACTCATTGCCTTCCTCATCTTTCGTCTCCGCCGGAACCATCAGCAGACTGAGAAGTTCGTAAATTTCTGTTCCACATTCAAAAAATCTCCACTTTCTCATTCGCGACTCCAGATTCCGAACCGCATCACACATTCCTCCTCAAGAGCCTGTAGAAGAAGATATGACGCGCGGTAGCGGTTCCAATCGCGGTCGCAGTTCGCCGGAGAAGATGCCGGTTGCGGGGTATGCCGCGGAATGGACGAAATCTTCAAGCACCAAGACGTCAGTCGGCAAGCTCGTCCTCGCCGGTCATCTTCAGGAACAACCCATCAGCGGATGGAGAATCCCACGCGGTGAGAACTATCCAGATCCACGCCCTGGTGAATTGGTTGTGTTCGAAGATTACTTTCCCCGCGGATTCGGCGTTCCATGCCATCCGTTCCTGCGGAAGCTCTTAGATTACTACAAAATCAATCTTTGCAATCTTCATCCAAACTCCATTCTCTCTATTTCTATCTTTATCCACTTCTGCGAAGCCTTCCTCGGCATTTACCCCCATTTCAATCTATTCCGCCACTTCTTTAGCCTCAAAACCAAGGGAGGTGCAGGGGGATCTAAAATAGCCGGGGGTGTTTATCCGTCCCGCTGTGCGCGTCGATGCGTGAGTGGTATAAGAAATGGTTTTATATCACGCAAGAGCAAACTCTGACCGCCAGTGACGTGACAACCATCCCCAAGCCCAACGGGAACTGGTCGGCGAGGCCAAGTGGCGCCGAGCAGGGGCAAGTGAATGAACTGCTCGGGCTCATAAATAGAAATCAAGTCGACGGAGTGCTAGTCGCCTCCAACTTCGTGCTGAGGCGGTTGCAGCCTTGTAAGGACAGGGTGCATCCGGCCTTTGAATATCAAGGCCTTAAAGATCCGACCAGGGAGACGGACAAAGACATCTTGCCAAAAGAAGTCGACAAACGGGTCGGGCATCTGCTCGATCTGTCCGGATACGAGATCCTGAAATCACCCCAGAAGGCATTCAATCTGAAGAATCCGCCACCCCAGGTACGCACAAATCCATTGTCATTGTTATTCTGTTGTTTCGTCTGTAGCCTTCAAGACCAAGACGTAATCTGATACTGCACAATATCCATGATCAGGACCGCGCTCTGGTTTATGTCTCCGACGTGCCGAGCAGCGAGTGGCCAACCGGCGTCGATGCTCAAGAATCCGTCGAGGAGCGAGCAGTGTTTTCCTAAACGCTAAACGGTAAACAGTCGGTCACCTACCGTTCAGCCATTATTCGGGCTAAACGGTCCATTAAACGGGCTAAACGGTCAATTAAACAGGATTAAACGGAAACGGTGCACCACCGTGTATCGTTTACCACGGTGTTTACACGGGCTAAACGGCCGTTTAGGCGAACAGTGGGAGCGAGCGGCCCGCTTCGCCAAAATGGCGACAAACGGAGAGGCCGGGGGAAACGAATCAGACGAAGAGAGGAAGCCAACATCCCCCCGCCTCAAAGCAAAAAAACTGGAAAACAGCCAGCTCGGGAAAAAAAGCTCCAAGCGCAAACCGGCCGGCCCCCCTCCGAACAGGGGGCAAACTAACTTTAGACGATGAAGGCGGCGGTCGGAAACGGCGTAGGCTCGTCAGCGACTGGTCTGACGACGACGAAGAGACGACAGCGGAATATGAAGCTGTACACGCGACGCCGCCCCGAGCACCATCGCCGACCAGGGGACCGACGCCACCCCGAGTTCCATCGTCGACCAGGGCACCGACGCCGCCCCTTGCTGCGACGGCGCCGGAGCCACCAAGAGCGCCGACACCACCGAGGGCACCGACCGAAACAAACGAATCAGGGACCGGTAGTCGCCCGGCAGCCAGCAGCGCTCGCGGAAAACGCCGCTTCAAAGCAGCATTTAGAACCTCAGACATGTAAGTGCCCACCATAAGCCTTACACCTCATACGTTGCTCAAAACGCCTTAAATTTCCATTGTGCAATTGCTATATTGGTTGAACAGTGCCCCTTCCACGGAAGACTTGGAGCAAGCGACAGGTAACCTGGGACCTGACCCAGCCATCGAGGCATCAATTCACAAAGAGCAGCTGAGCCACCATGGAGAGCCTGCCGAGCTGGTTGAGGACACCAACCCCGATCACCGAGCAGACCGGGGTCCCGACAACGGCTGGTGCTGTTGTAGAGCTACGTAAAGCCGTTGGAGAGGACTCCGCTGCACCAACAGCAGAAGAAACCAGGAAGACCCCCGCCGAAGAAGGTCTGGAAATTGAAGAAATCATCCGACCCGTTGAGGAAACGGTACAACCTCAAGTCGTCCGCGTCCTCCGGAGGCGGGAGGGAGAATGGGTCATCCACGAAGAAGATCACTCCAACAGGGCCGTGCGCAAGCTCCAGCGCACGGTCGAAGACCTTGTAAATCAAGTAAAGGTACGCAATTGTAACATCCAGTCCCGACATACACGGTCCAGGCCCACTCTACCTAGAAGTGGTCCCACCTGCGTAGCAACCCGCTTGAACTTTCGTCCTCGCTTCGTTCAAAACGGTTAACCGAAGGTTACTACGCGTCCCTGGCCCTGGTATTTAAGCTGGCTGAACTCACTCAGGATTCACGATACGGTACTAAACCACCGGTTGCACAGTGTTTCACGATGCTACAGTACCCGGTGAACAGTACTCCGAATTCAGCCCTGTCCGTTTTGTGAACAATGCCGGGCTGCTACAGTGTCCCGAGCTACAGTAGTGGGCCGAAACCGTACCCGGAGTCCGGATGTACAGTAACTCCCATCTACAGTGCCGGCCCACTGCCCTTCTACAGTAGCATCGGCCCGTTCGCGAATTTGGCCCACTGGGCTCATTTTTGGGGCTGTTACAATCACCCCTCCTAAGGATTCGACGTCCCCGTCGAATGTCAAACCAGCTTACCCTTTCAGGACACTTAATCCAGGATCCTCCTCTCTTGGCCACGTTTGTGTGTTCCCGTGTTGGCCCATGTGTAATGCCATGCCGTGTCCACGACGGGCCCACGCGCATGCACCCATCATGCCCGAACAACTGATCCCCACGTGCCCGTGAAACCGCGAGAGTCGGTTCTGATACCAAATGTAACATCCAGTCCCGACATACACGGTCCAGGCCCACTCTACCTAGAAGTGGTCCCACCTGCGTAGCAACCCGCTTGAACTTTCGTCCTCGCTTCGTTCAAAACGGTTAACCGAAGGTTATTACGCGTCCCTGGCCCTGGTATTTAAGCTGGCTGAACTCACTCAGGATTCACGATACGGTACTAAACCACCGGTTGCACAGTGTTTCGCGATGCTACAGTACCCGGTGAACAGTACTCCGAATTCGGCCCTGTCCGTTTTGTGAACAGTGCCGGGCTGCTACAGTGCCCGAGCTACAGTGGTGGGCCGAAACCGTACCCGGAGTCCGGATGTACAGTAACTCCCATCTACAGTGCCGGCCCACTGCCCTTCTACAGTAGCATCGGCCCGTTCGCGAATTTGGCCCACTGGGCTCATTTTTGGGGCTGTTACAGCAATCCCCGAGCTCAGCTTGTGTAATTCTGCTAACATACCTTGTTCTGAAAGATAGCGTTCTGACAGAGTATCGAGAAGACCTCGGAATACCGCAAAAGGTGTTTCGACAAAATTGCGCCGATGGCAGCTGAGAATGAAGAGCTCAAAGCAACTATTGAGCGTTATAAGGGAAAAATCAATGATCTGGAAGACGGGCGGACGATGCTCGAGGCAGAGCTCGGCCGCGTTGTCCAGGAGAAAAAAGGTATATACACCCATTCCGACCACATATATTGACTTTTTATCTGCTTTGTAGTACTCATATTCTGGTCGGCAGTGATGGAGACGGAGCAGGTCTTGCTTCGTGAAGAAATAGCACGCTTGAAAGCAGAGAACAACAATCTCACGGAGCGAGCCAGACTTCTTGAGGATGACCTTCGGAGTAAGTACCGAACAACTCAGTTGTGGTACACGCCTTGAATATGTATATATTTCTGAATGAAATTCGCTATGCGTGCTCAGCAACGCGTAGGAACAGCAAAGCACAATTTGACGTGCTGGTCCAGGAGAAAGAACGGTGGGAGACCAGGTGCCGGAGAATGAACGAAGGCATCGCACCAGTACTTAGCCTGATCGGCATGGAAGTAGAAAACCCATCGGACAGCCGACCACCACCCGGGCCTAACGCTATCGTCGACCAGTGCAGAAACTCCTGGGCCAACCTGAAGCAATTTGTCCGCGATGCCGGGGAGTATGTAGCGGCCCACGTCCTTGCCGTGGTGAGGTCGTACTATCCTGGCATCGACTTGAAGCGTCTGGAAGTCGGAATGTCCAGTACCACAACGCAGGAGAAAGCTGAAGAACTCAGGTCGACCTCAGAGGCGACGGCAGCGAAGATAATCGCGGATGTAGACCTGTGTGGTGAGACTGGGCAAACCAGCCATGCAGCAGATTAAGTCGTCAGTGTACATACTAGGACGAACGTAGATGCAAAACATTTGGAGCTATTATGTAAATATTAAGTCTTCCCCCCCTGAAGCACGCATTGCTTTTGTGCATATGCGTGGTCGGAAAAACCATGTGTTTCTGTAATCGCTTAACCACGTGTGGTTACTTTGTCCTAGAGTATCCACAGCATCAGCTCGACGAGCACACCAGAACGTGAGGCATATAACCCAAGCACGTGTGGGTGCACTCATCTAGCCGAAAAGCGACCGTCGACCACCCAGGATATAGAGAGCGGGTCTCATTCACGCCTGGAGGGAAAATAGAAGCAGCGCCAGCTCTAGAGAACTTATCAAAAAACTGAAAGCTTTGAGACTGTTTAAGATAACATCGGAAAAAGATGACACATCAAATGCTTTTATTGAACAAAAGAAAAGTACATATCTTCGCTGAGTGATGTATCAAGGATAAAATCGCCGAAGGAGGTCGATGTGCCACGAATTAGGAATATCAGTTCCATCGAGACGGCACAGCCTGTACGACGTAGGTCTAGTGACCTCTTTAACCATGAAAGGTCCTTCCCAGTGCGATGATAACTTGTGTAAGCCCTCAGTCATCTGCTTCCTTCGTAAAACAAGATCCCCGACCACAAAAAACCTGTTCTGAACATTACGGTTGTAATATCTGCGCAGGCCTTCTAAGTACTTGGCCGTCCGAACACAAGTGAGTAGGCGTCGTTCCTCAGCACAGTTGACATCGAGCTCTCTGGCTCTATCAGACTTCTCTTCATCATAATTTTCAACTCTGGGAGATCGGAAAGCGATGTCAGCAGGAAGCACGGCCTCAGAGCCAAAAATCATGAAATAGGGCGAAACACCAGTGCTGCGACTGGGCTGGGTTCGCAATCCCCAGACTACGGCCGGTAACTCCTGCAACCATCTCCCCGGGTGCTTCTCGTTTTCTTGATACAATCGCTTTTTTAATGCATCTAAGATCATGCCGTTGGCCCGTTCGGCTTGCCCGTTGGCCCTGGGGTGCGCTACTGAGACGTACTTGACAACTATGCCCCTGTCGTCGCAGAAGTTCCAAAAATCGTCGCCAGTGAAGGTTGATCCCAGGTCGGTGATGATGCTGTTGGGCAGACCGAAACGGTGGATAATGCCGTCGAGCTGATGCTGTGGATACTCTAGGACAAAGTAACCACACGTGGTTAAGCGATTACAGAAACACATGGTTTTTCCGACCACGCATATGCACAAAAGCAATGCGTGCTTCAGGGGGGGAAGACTTAATATTTACATAATAGCTCCAAATGTTTTGCATCTACGTTCGTCCTAGTATGTACACTGACGACTTAATCTGCTGCATGGCTGGTTTGCCCAGTCTCACCACACAGGTCTACATCCGCGATTATCTTCGCTGCCGTCGCCTCTGAGGTCGACCTGAGTTCTTCAGCTTTCTCCTGCGTTGTGGTACTGGACATTCCGACTTCCAGACGCTTCAAGTCGATGCCAGGATAGTACGACCTCACCACGGCAAGGACGTGGGCCGCTACATACTCCCCGGCATCGCGGACAAATTGCTTCAGGTTGGCCCAGGAGTTTCTGCACTGGTCGACGATAGCGTTAGGCCCGGGTGGTGGTCGGCTGTCCGATGGGTTTTCTACTTCCATGCCGATCAGGCTAAGTACTGGTGCGATGCCTTCGTTCATTCTCCGGCACCTGGTCTCCCACCGTTCTTTCTCCTGGACCAGCACGTCAAATTGTGCTTTGCTGTTCCTACGCGTTGCTGAGCACGCATAGCGAATTTCATTCAGAAATATATACATATTCAAGGCGTGTACCACAACTGAGTTGTTCGGTACTTACTCCGAAGGTCATCCTCAAGAAGTCTGGCTCGCTCCGTGAGATTGTTGTTCTCTGCTTTCAAGCGTGCTATTTCTTCACGAAGCAAGACCTGCTCCGTCTCCATCACTGCCGACCAGAATATGAGTACTACAAAGCAGATAAAAAGTCAATATATGTGGTCGGAATGGGTGTATATACCTTTTTTCTCCTGGACAACGCGGCCGAGCTCTGCCTCGAGCATCGTCCGCCCGTCTTCCAGATCATTGATTTTTCCCTTATAACGCTCAATAGTTGCTTTGAGCTCTTCATTCTCAGCTGCCATCGGCGCAATTTTGTCGAAACACCTTTTGCGGTATTCCGAGGTCTTCTCGATACTCTGTCAGAACGCTATCTTTCAGAACAAGGTATGTTAGCAGAATTACACAAGCTGAGCTCGGGGATTGCTGTAACAGCCCCAAAAATGAGCCCAGTGGGCCAAATTCGCGAACGGGCCGATGCTACTGTAGAAGGGCAGTGGGCCGGCACTGTAGATGGGAGTTACTGTACATCCGGACTCCGGGTACGGTTTCGGCCCACCACTGTAGCTCGGGCACTGTAGCAGCCCGGCACTGTTCACAAAACGGACAGGGCCGAATTCGGAGTACTGTTCACCGGGTACTGTAGCATCGCGAAACACTGTGCAACCGGTGGTTTAGTACCGTATCGTGAATCCTGAGTGAGTTCAGCCAGCTTAAATACCAGGGCCAGGGACGCGTAATAACCTTCGGTTAACCGTTTTGAACGAAGCGAGGACGAAAGTTCAAGCGGGTTGCTACGCAGGTGGGACCACTTCTAGGTAGAGTGGGCCTGGACCGTGTATGTCGGGACTGGATGTTACATTTGGTATCAGAACCGACTCTCGCGGTTTCACGGGCACGTGGGGATCAGTTGTTCGGGCATGATGGGTGCATGCGCGTGGGCCCGTCGTGGACACGGCATGGCATTACACATGGGCCAACACGGGAACACACAAACGTGGCCAAGAGAGGAGGATCCTGGATTAAGTGTCCCGAAAGGGTAAGCTGGTTTGACATTCGACGGGGACGTCGAATCCTTAGGAGGGGTGATTGTAACAGCCCCAAAAATGAGCCCAGTGGGCCAAATTCGCGAACGGGCCGATGCTACTGTAGAAGGGCAGTGGGCCGGCACTGTAGATGGGAGTTACTGTACATCCGGACTCCGGGTACGGTTTCGGCCCACTACTGTAGCTCGGACACTGTAGCAGCCCGGCATTGTTCACAAAACGGACAGGGCTGAATTCGGAGTACTGTTCACCGGGTACTGTAGCATCGTGAAACACTGTGCAACCGGTGGTTTAGTACCGTATCGTGAATCCTGAGTGAGTTCAGCCAGCTTAAATACCAGGGCCAGGGACGCGTAGTAACCTTCGGTTAACCGTTTTGAACGAAGCGAGGACGAAAGTTCAAGCGGGTTGCTACGCAGGTGGGACCACTTCTAGGTAGAGTGGGCCTGGACCGTGTATGTCGGGACTGGATGTTACAATTGCGTACCTTTACTTGATTTACAAGGTCTTCGACCGTGCGCTGGAGCTTGCGCACGGCCCTGTTGGAGTGATCTTCTTCGTGGATGACCCATTCTCCCTCCCGCCTCCGGAGGACGCGGACGACTTGAGGTTGTACCGTTTCCTCAACGGGTCGGATGATTTCTTCAATTTCCAGACCTTCTTCGGCGGGGGTCTTCCTGGTTTCTTCTGCTGTTGGTGCAGCGGAGTCCTCTCCAACGGCTTTACGTAGCTCTACAACAGCACCAGCCGTTGTCGGGACCCCGGTCTGCTCGGTGATCGGGTTGGTGTCCTCAACCAGCTCGGCAGGCTCTCCATGGTGGCTCAGCTGCTCTTTGTGAATTGATGCCTCGATGGCTGGGTCAGGTCCCAGGTTACCTGTCGCTTGCTCCAAGTCTTCCGTGGAAGGGGCACTGTTCAACCAATATAGCAATTGCACAATGGAAATTTAAGGCGTTTTGAGCAACGTATGAGGTGTAAGGCTTATGGTGGCACTTACATGTCTGAGGTTCTAAATGCTGCTTTGAAGCGGCGTTTTCCGCGAGCGCTGCTGGCTGCCGGGCGACTACCGGTCCCTGATTCGTTTGTTTCGGTCGGTGCCCTCGGTGGTGTCGGCGCTCTTGGTGGCTCCGGCGCCGTCGCAGCAAGGGGCGGCGTCGGTGCCCTGGTCGACGATGGAACTCGGGGTGGCGTCGGTCCCCTGGTCGGCGATGGTGCTCGGGGCGGCGTCGCGTGTACAGCTTCATATTCCGCTGTCGTCTCTTCGTCGTCGTCAGACCAGTCGCTGACGAGCCTACGCCGTTTCCGACCGCCGCCTTCATCGTCTAAAGTTAGTTTGCCCCCTGTTCGGAGGGGGCCGGCCGGTTTGCGCTTGGAGCTTTTTTCCCGAGCTGGCTGTTTTCCAGTTTTTTTGCTTTGAGGCGGGGGGATGTTGGCTTCCTCTTCGTCTGATTCGTTTCCCCCGGCCTCTCCGTTTGTCGCCATTTTGGCGAAGCGGGCCGCTCGCTCCCACTGTTCGCCTAAACGGCCGTTTAGCCCGTGTAAACACCGTGTAAACGATACACGGTGGTGCACCGTTTCCGTTTAATCCTGTTTAATTGACCGTTTAGCCCGTTTAATGGACCGTTTAGCCCGAATAATGGCTGAACGGTAGGTGACCGACTGTTTACCGTTTAGCGTTTAGGAAAACACTGCTCGCTCCTCGACGGATTCTTGAGCATCGACGCCGGTTGGCCACTCGCTGCTCGGCACGTCGGAGACATAAACCAGAGCGCGGTCCTGATCATGGATATTGTGCAGTATCAGATTACGTCTTGGTCTTGAAGGCTACAGACGAAACAACAGAATAACAATGACAATGGATTTGTGCGTACCTGGGGTGGCGGATTCTTCAGATTGAATGCCTTCTGGGGTGATTTCAGGATCTCGTATCCGGACAGATCGAGCAGATGCCCGACCCGTTTGTCGACTTCTTTTGGCAAGATGTCTTTGTCCGTCTCCCTGGTCGGATCTTTAAGGCCTTGATATTCAAAGGCCGGATGCACCCTGTCCTTACAAGGCTGCAACCGCCTCAGCACGAAGTTGGAGGCGACTAGCACTCCGTCGACTTGATTTCTATTTATGAGCCCGAGCAGTTCATTCACTTGCCCCTGCTCGGCGCCACTTGGCCTCGCCGACCAGTTCCCGTTGGGCTTGGGGATGGTTGTCACGTCACTGGCGGTCAGAGTTTGCTCTTGCGTGATATAAAACCATTTCTTATACCACTCACGCATCGACGCGCACAGCGGGACGGATAAACACCCCCGGCTATTTTAGATCCCCCTGCACCTCCCTTGGTTTTGAGGCTAAAGAAGTGGCGGAATAGATTGAAATGGGGGTAAATGCCGAGGAAGGCTTCGCAGAAGTGGATAAAGATAGAAATAGAGAGAATGGAGTTTGGATGAAGATTGCAAAGATTGATTTTGTAGTAATCTAAGAGCTTCCGCAGGAACGGATGGCATGGAACGCCGAATCCGCGGGGAAAGTAATCTTCGAACACAACCAATTCACCAGGGCGTGGATCTGGATAGTTCTCACCGCGTGGGATTCTCCATCCGCTGATGGGTTGTTCCTGAAGATGACCGGCGAGGACGAGCTTGCCGACTGACGTCTTGGTGCTTGAAGATTTCGTCCATTCCGCGGCATACCCCGCAACCGGCATCTTCTCCGGCGAACTGCGACCGCGATTGGAACCGCTACCGCGCGTCATATCTTCTTCTACAGGCTCTTGAGGAGGAATGTGTGATGCGGTTCGGAATCTGGAGTCGCGAATGAGAAAGTGGAGATTTTTTGAATGTGGAACAGAAATTTACGAACTTCTCAGTCTGCTGATGGTTCCGGCGGAGACGAAAGATGAGGAAGGCAATGAGTCGCGGCGGCATGGTTGGGGCTAATTAAATGAGTTGGGATGCCTTTTTGGCTTCCCAGGGTTTTTAGGAAACCGCGCCTTGCGTCGTTTCGACTTCTTTATTTCCTAACCCTGTTTGGGCCGTTTCATGGGCAGCAGAGCTGCGTATGCGTCCCTCGGCGGAGCCCGGGGACTGCGTCCACAGCAGAGCTGGGGACGTCGGGCCGGGCCCACAGCAGAGCTGGGGCTGGTCGGCAGCAGAGCTGCGTATGCGTCCCTCGGCGGAGCCCGGGGACTGCGTCCATAGCAGAGCTGGGGACTTCGGGCCGGGCCCACAGCAGAGCTGGGGCTGGTCGGCAGCAGAGCTGCGTATGTGTCCCTCGGCGGAGCCCGGGGACTGCGTCCACAGCAGAGCTGGGGACTTCGGTCCGGGCCCACAGCAGAGCTGGGGCTGGTCGGCAGCAGAGCTGCGTATGTGTCCCTCGGCGGAGCCCGGGGACTGCGTCCACAGCAGAGTTGGGGACTTCGGGCCGGGCCTACAGCAGAGCTGGGGCTGGTCGGCAGCAGAGCTGCGTATGCGTCCCTCGGCGGAGCCCGGGGACTGCGTCCACAGCAGAGCTGGGGACTTCGGGCCAGGCCCACAGCAGAGTTGGGGCTGGTCGGCAGCAGAGCTGCGTATGCGTCCCTCGGCGGAGCCCGGGGACTGCGTCCACAGCAGAGCTGGGGACTTCGGGCCGGGCCCACAGCAGAGCTGGGGCTGGTCGGCAGCAGAGCTGCGTATGTGTCCCTCGGCGGAGCCCGGGGACTGCGTCCACAGCAGAGCTGGGGACTTCGGGCCGGGCCCACAGCAGAGCTGGGGCTGGTCGGCAGCAGAGCTGCGTATGTGTCCCTCGGTGGAGCCCGGGGACTGCGTCCACAGCAGAGCTGGGGACTTCGGGCCGGGCCCACAGCAGAGCTGGGGCTGGTCGGCAGCAGAGCTGCGTATGTGTCTCTCGGCGGTGCTCGGGGACTGCGTTCACAGCAGAGCTGTGGACAGTTTCTTTTCAATTGTCATGAGATTTTTTAGACCCTGGCACCACGTGATCAAGTCACCTACTACCAGGCTCGGGGACTAAGTGGGCACACTTCACCTAGCGGTGAATGTGCTTGTTACTGTACAACAGAGTTGTACGCCAGGCCCAGAGGCATGACACCTATTTTCGAACATTATGGTTTTCAGAGCCTAGATTGAATGAATAGGAACAGTGGAACAAAATAGAGAAAACACAGGGGTTGAATTAACCCTTGCGTCTAGAAGCTAAAATTAAAATGAAATAGGGTTCAGGTGCTCAGTTTTGCATAGAAGGAACGGAAGAGATGGGGCTGGGATACCTGGTGTGTGGACTGTGGTGGGGTGGGTGCTCGCCACCGGACGCCGGCAAAGAGTCCGACGAAGACCTGGGCAGCTGGGACTCTGGGAGTAGGGCGGCGCCGTGGCGGCGGTCGCAAGCCTGGCCTCGTTGATACAGAAACCGCCGAATCGAACGTATAGCTCTCGGGCCAGGCGAGGTGACGGGAGAAGAAAAACACCAAATAGGCTATTATTGGTTTTGTTGTCCCCAAACCCCAATGGCAAATGCGGGCTCGTGGCATAGCAATTCCCCCAATAGCTATTGGGCCGATTCATTTTTCTGCAGGTGCACGCGCATTGAGCTCATTTGGTTGCTTCATTGCTTGCCCAGGCGAGTTTGCTTGTCCAGGTAACAATCTAGGCATTGGTATTGCCTTTTGGCCTGCAAGAGCAACTCCAGCAGGGCCCTACTTGAGGCCATATAGCTAAATATGAGGGTTCAAAGCAAAAAATTGTGTTAGCAGGACTCCTACTTGGGCTCCGAAATTTGGAGTGGGCACCCAAATCCCCCTCCAGACCCGATTTCTGAGGGCTCACCCCCTGGCCCCCATCCTACGTTGCCTCTCCCGTGGTCGTACGGAACCGCCCAGCACTCGCTCCCCTCGCTCTGTCGTCCTCCCCGGCGGCCTCCCTTTGCTCCTCCCTGGCGGCGCAGGGCCTGTGCGGGCGCGGCGGCACCTGCTCGCGGACGGCCATGGTGACCTGGTCGCGAACGCGGACGCGGACGCAGCGGCTCCTCCCTTCCCGATGGCCGGCGACGCAGGGCTCGCACGGACGTGGCGGCACCTGCTCCACCTCCCTCCGGCGCGCGGCGCGCTGCCCCAGCCGTGCAGGCGCGCTGCTCCGCCGTGCCAGAGCGGCCCGGCCGCGCCTCCCTCCGTCGCGGGGGAGCAGCGCCGGCCTGCTCACCGCACTGCTCGCTCCGCTCAGCCCCTGCCCTGTGTGTGGAGAGAGGATGAGGGGAAGAAAGGTTTGACTCGATGACACGTGGGTCACTGTCGACGAAATATGGTCGGCAGTCTACCGAGGGGTATACCCACGGTAGTAGATTAGTCGGTGGAGGTGCGCGAGACGACGAACTAGATGGTGACGCAAGACGAACACGAGGATTTATCCAGGTTCGGGCCGCAAGGTTTGCGTAATACCCTACGTCCTGCGTCTTTGGTGGATTGTATTGCTGTATGATGAGATGTTTTGAGGGGGGTCCTTGCCCGCCTTATATAGTCCGGGGGGCAAGGTTACAGATCTAAGGAATCTAATCCTAGTCGATTACAATTGCCATATCCGCTGAGGATACGATATCTAGCCTAACCGACCAGTTTCCTTGATCGTGAAGGCAATCTCCGATTCCTTAAACAATACGCCAAACGGTCATACAACCAGCACGGCGTATTCTGACAAATTGGACCACCTTACCAGATGTGTCCAAAGTCTAGCCGTGAGGGTATACGGGTTTATACCCCCACAGCTAGTCCCCGAGCACGATGTATTTTGACGTGGCTATCCATCTTGTGACCTTCTGATGAACCAATCAGCCTCAACCAGTAGCTGTAGAACATTCCTGGCTCTCCGACCAGTTCGAAGCCGATCACAAAATCAACTAGAAAGATGACTTGTTCGAAAAATATATCGTGCTCTAAAAAGAAAAAACAATTCGCCTCTGGTGAAGTGTGCCCACTTTAGTTTTTGACGAAGGAAAAAACAACGGCGCTCAGCACCGCCTTCCTTGCCAAATTTCGATTCTGAAAACCATAATGTTCGAAAATAGGTGTCATGCCTCTGGGCCTGGCGTACAACTCTGTTGTACAGTAACAAGCACATTCACCGCTAGGTGAAGTGTGCCCACTTAGTCCCCGAGCCTGGTAGTAGGTGACTTGATCACGTGGTGCCAGGGTCTAAAAAATCTCATGACAATTGAAAAGAAACTGTCAACAGCTCTGCTGTGAACGCAGTCCCCGAGCACCGCCGAGAGACACATACGCAGCTCTGCTGCCGACCAGCCCCAGCTCTGCTGTGGGCCCGGCCCGAAGTCCCCAGCTCTGCTGTGGACGCAGTCCCCGGGCTCCACCGAGGGACACATACGCAGCTCTGCTGCCGACCAGCCCCAGCTCTGCTGTGGGCCCGGCCCGAAGTCCCCAGCTCTGCTGTGGACGCAGTCCCCGGGCTCCGCCGAGGGACACATACGCAGCTCTGCTGCCGACCAGCCCCAGCTCTGCTGTGGGCCCGGCCCGAAGTCCCCAGCTCTGCTGTGGACGCAGTCCCCGGGCTCCGCCGAGGGACGCATACGCAGCTCTGCTGCCGACCAGCCCCAACTCTGCTGTGGGCCTGGCCCGAAGTCCCCAGCTCTGCTGTGGACGCAGTCCCCGGGCTCCGCCGAGGGACGCATACGCAGCTCTGCTGCCGACCAGCCCCAGCTCTGCTGTAGGCCCGGCCCGAAGTCCCCAACTCTGCTGTGGACGCAGTCCCCGGGCTCCGCCGAGGGACACATACGCAGCTCTGCTGCCGACCAGCCCCAGCTCTGCTGTGGGCCCGGACCGAAGTCCCCAGCTCTGCTGTGGACGCAGTCCCCGGGCTCCGCCGAGGGACACATACGCAGCTCTGCTGCCGACCAGCCCCAGCTCTGCTGTGGGCCCGGCCCGAAGTCCCCAGCTCTGCTATGGACGCAGTCCCCGGGCTCCGCCGAGGGACGCATACGCAGCTCTGCTGCCGACCAGCCCCAGCTCTGCTGTGGGCCCGGCCCGACGTCCCCAGCTCTGCTGTGGACGCAGTCCCCGGGCTCCGCCGAGGGACGCATACGCAGCTCTGCTGCCCATGAAACAGCCCAAACAGGGTTAGGAAATAAAGAAGTCGAAACGACGCAAGGCGCGGTTTCCTAAAAACCCTGGGAAGCCAAAAAGGCATCCCAACTCATTTAATTAGCCCCAACCATGCCGCCGCGACTCATTGCCTTCCTCATCTTTCGTCTCCGCCGGAACCATCAGCAGACTGAGAAGTTCGTAAATTTCTGTTCCACATTCAAAAAATCTCCACTTTCTCATTCGCGACTCCAGATTCCGAACCGCATCACACATTCCTCCTCAAGAGCCTGTAGAAGAAGATATGACGCGCGGTAGCGGTTCCAATCGCGGTCGCAGTTCGCCGGAGAAGATGCCGGTTGCGGGGTATGCCGCGGAATGGACGAAATCTTCAAGCACCAAGACGTCAGTCGGCAAGCTCGTCCTCGCCGGTCATCTTCAGGAACAACCCATCAGCGGATGGAGAATCCCACGCGGTGAGAACTATCCAGATCCACGCCCTGGTGAATTGGTTGTGTTCGAAGATTACTTTCCCCGCGGATTCGGCGTTCCATGCCATCCGTTCCTGCGGAAGCTCTTAGATTACTACAAAATCAATCTTTGCAATCTTCATCCAAACTCCATTCTCTCTATTTCTATCTTTATCCACTTCTGCGAAGCCTTCCCCGGCTATTTTAGATCCCCCTGCACCTCCCTTGGTTTTGAGGCTAAAGAAGTGGCGGAATAGATTGAAATGGGGGTAAATGCCGAGGAAGGCTTCGCAGAAGTGGATAAAGATAGAAATAGAGAGAATGGAGTTTGGATGAAGATTGCAAAGATTGATTTTGTAGTAATCTAAGAGCTTCCGCAGGAACGGATGGCATGGAACGCCGAATCCGCGGGGAAAGTAATCTTCGAACACAACCAATTCACCAGGGCGTGGATCTGGATAGTTCTCACCGCGTGGGATTCTCCATCCGCTGATGGGTTGTTCCTGAAGATGACCGGCGAGGACGAGCTTGCCGACTGACGTCTTGGTGCTTGAAGATTTCGTCCATTCCGCGGCATACCCCGCAACCGGCATCTTCTCCGGCGAACTGCGACCGCGATTGGAACCGCTACCGCGCGTCATATCTTCTTCTACAGGCTCTTGAGGAGGAATGTGTGATGCGGTTCGGAATCTGGAGTCGCGAATGAGAAAGTGGAGATTTTTTGAATGTGGAACAGAAATTTACGAACTTCTCAGTCTGCTGATGGTTCCGGCGGAGACGAAAGATGAGGAAGGCAATGAGTCGCGGCGGCATGGTTGGGGCTAATTAAATGAGTTGGGATGCCTTTTTGGCTTCCCAGGGTTTTTAGGAAACCGCGCCTTGCGTCGTTTCGACTTCTTTATTTCCTAACCCTGTTTGGGCTGTTTCATGGGCAGCAGAGCTGCGTATGCGTCCCTCGGCGGAGCCCGGGGACTGCGTCCACAGCAGAGCTGGGGACGTCGGGCCGGGCCCACAGCAGAGCTGGGGCTGGTCGGCAGCAGAGCTGCGTATGCGTCCCTCGGCGGAGCCCGGGGACTGCGTCCATAGCAGAGCTGGGGACTTCGGGCCGGGCCCACAGCAGAGCTGGGGCTGGTCGGCAGCAGAGCTGCGTATGTGTCCCTCGGCGGAGCCCGGGGACTGCGTCCACAGCAGAGCTGGGGACTTCGGTCCGGGCCCACAGCAGAGCTGGGGCTGGTCGGCAGCAGAGCTGCGTATGTGTCCCTCGGCGGAGCCCGGGGACTGCGTCCACAGCAGAGTTGGGGACTTCGGGCCGGGCCTACAGCAGAGCTGGGGCTGGTCGGCAGCAGAGCTGCGTATGCGTCCCTCGGCGGAGCCCGGGGACTGCGTCCACAGCAGAGCTGGGGACTTCGGGCCAGGCCCACAGCAGAGTTGGGGCTGGTCGGCAGCAGAGCTGCGTATGCGTCCCTCGGCGGAGCCCGGGGACTGCGTCCACAGCAGAGCTGGGGACTTCGGGCCGGGCCCACAGCAGAGCTGGGGCTGGTCGGCAGCAGAGCTGCGTATGTGTCCCTCGGCGGAGCCCGGGGACTGCGTCCACAGCAGAGCTGGGGACTTCGGGCCGGGCCCACAGCAGAGCTGGGGCTGGTCGGCAGCAGAGCTGCGTATGTGTCCCTCGGTGGAGCCCGGGGACTGCGTCCACAGCAGAGCTGGGGACTTCGGGCCGGGCCCACAGCAGAGCTGGGGCTGGTCGGCAGCAGAGCTGCGTATGTGTCTCTCGGCGGTGCTCGGGGACTGCGTTCACAGCAGAGCTGTTGACAGTTTCTTTTCAATTGTCATGAGATTTTTTAGACCCTGGCACCACGTGATCAAGTCACCTACTACCAGGCTCGGGGACTAAGTGGGCACACTTCACCTAGCGGTGAATGTGCTTGTTACTGTACAACAGAGTTGTACGCCAGGCCCAGAGGCATGACACCTATTTTCGAACATTATGGTTTTCAGAATCGAAATTTGGCAAGGAAGGCGGTGCTGAGCGCCGTTGTTTTTTCCTTCGTCAAAAACTAAAGTGGGCACACTTCACCAGAGGCGAATTGTTTTTTCTTTTTAGAGCACGATATATTTTTCGAACAAGTCATCTTTCTAGTTGATTTTGTGATCGGCTTCGAACTGGTCGGAGAGCCAGGAATGTTCTACAGCTACTGGTTGAGGCTGATTGGTTCATCAGAAGGTCACAAGATGGATAGCCACGTCAAAATACATCGTGCTCGGGGACTAGCTGTGGGGGTATAAACCCGTATACCCTCACGGCTAGACTTTGGACACATCTGGTAAGGTGGTCCAATTTGTCAGAATACGCCGTGCTGGTTGTATGACCGTTTGGCGTATTGTTTAAGGAATCGGAGATTGCCTTCACGATCAAGGAAACTGGTCGGTTAGGCTAGATATCGTATCCTCAGCGGATATGGCAATTGTAATCGACTAGGATTAGATTCCTTAGATCTGTAACCTTGCCCCCCGGACTATATAAGGCGGGCAAGGACCCCCCTCAAAACATCTCATCATACAGCAATACAATCCACCAAAGACGCAGGACGTAGGGTATTACGCAAACCTTGCGGCCCGAACCTGGATAAATCCTCGTGTTCGTCTTGCGTCACCATCTAGTTCGTCGTCTCGCGCACCTCCACCGACTAATCTACTACCGTGGGTATACCCCTCGGTAGACTGCCGACCATATTTCGTCGACAGTGACCCACGTGTCATCGAGTCAAACCTTTCTTCCCCTCATCCTCTCTCCACACACAGGGCAGGGGCTGAGCGGAGCGAGCAGTGCGGTGAGCAGGCCGGCGCTGCTCCCCCGCGACGGAGGGAGGCGCGGCCGGGCCGCTCTGGCACGGCGGAGCAGCGCGCCTGCACGGCTGGGGCAGCGCGCCGCGCGCCGGAGGGAGGTGGAGCAGGTGCCGCCACGTCCGTGCGAGCCCTGCGTCGCCGGCCATCGGGAAGGGAGGAGCCGCTGCGTCCGCGTCCGCGTTCGCGACCAGGTCACCATGGCCGTCCGCGAGCAGGTGCCGCCGCGCCCGCACAGGCCCTGCGCCGCCAGGGAGGAGCAAAGGGAGGCCGCCGGGGAGGACGACAGAGCGAGGGGAGCGAGTGCTGGGCGGTTCCGTACGACCACGGGAGAGGCAACGTAGGATGGGGGCCAGGGGGTGAGCCCTCAGAAATCGGGTCTGGAGGGGGATTTGGGTGCCCACTCCAAATTTCGGAGCCCAAGTAGGAGTCCTGCTAACACAATTTTTTGCTTTGAACCCTCATATTTAGCTATATGGCCTCAAGTAGGGCCCTGCTGGAGTTGCTCTTGCAGGCCAAAAGGCAATACCAATGCCTAGATTGTTACCTGGACAAGCAAACTCGCCTGGGCAAGCAATGAAGCAACCAAATGAGCTCAATGCGCGTGCACCTGCAGAAAAATGAATCGGCCCAATAGCTATTGGGGGAATTGCTATGCCACGAGCCCGCATTTGCCATTGGGGTTTGGGGACAACAAAACCAATAATAGCCTATTTGGTGTTTTTCTTCTCCCGTCACCTCGCCTGGCCCGAGAGCTATACGTTCGATTCGGCGGTTTCTGTATCAACGAGGCCAGGCTTGCGACCGCCGCCACGGCGCCGCCCTACTCCCAGAGTCCCAGCTGCCCAGGTCTTCGTCGGACTCTTTGCCGGCGTCCGGTGGCGAGCACCCACCCCACCACAGTCCACACACCAGGTATCCCAGCCCCATCTCTTCCGTTCCTTCTATGCAAAACTGAGCACCTGAACCCTATTTCATTTTAATTTTAGCTTCTAGACGCAAGGGTTAATTCAACCCCTGTGTTTTCTCTATTTTGTTCCACTGTTCCTATTCATTCAATCTAGGCTCTGAAAACCGACTTAATTCTGTTTCTGTCCATCGTTAAGTCAGTATTCATTGAAGTTCCACTGAAATTTAAGCAGACTCCGTTCCTTTCATCTCCATTCCAATGAAATTCATCTAACTGAATGAACTTCGTCCAAAGCCCGTATATTCATACCATACTGAACCCATTTTTATTTTTATTTTTATTCTCACAAGGCCCTGAACTTTAGAAGTGCTATCACCATCAGCCAGCAATGGAGCATATAGTCTCAGACTCTCAGCACCATCAATGGTCAGGTATGATTTGGGTGCCAAGGCACAATGTTCATGAGATTACATGAACAAAGTGGTACATATAATGTAGATAATATCCAACAGATCCAATATGTATCTAACTAGGGCAGGGTTATGGATCAAAATTAATTTAGGTGAAAGTAGAGGATAATTGAAACATCATTGCATCATAACAACATCACCGAAAGGTCAGAATAAAATATTCAATTTGAATTTCTGAAAGTGAAACTTTAATGAAATTATGGAACAAGGATAATTGAAATATTGGCATGTGAACTCACAAATTAATAGATTAATTTGATAATTCAAACTCATGGTGCAATGACATAACTATAATTTAATAATTGAAGTAATTGTGACAGCATAAATTCAACTTCTTACTTAATGCTAGGTCCAGTTGTTAATTTCCGTGACAACTAGAGAGATGGTATGAATATACGGGCTTTGGACGAAGTTCATTCAGTTAGATGAATTTCATTGGAATGGAGATGAAAGGAACGGAGTCTGCTTAAATTTCAGTGGAACTTCAATGAATACTGACTTAACGATGGACAGAAACAGAATTAAGTCGGTTTTCAGAGCCTAGATTGAATGAATAGGAACAGTGGAACAAAATAGAGAAAACACAGGGGTTGAATTAACCCTTGCGTCTAGAAGCTAAAATTAAAATGAAATAGGGTTCAGGTGCTCAGTTTTGCATAGAAGGAACGGAAGAGATGGGGCTGGGATACCTGGTGTGTGGACTGTGGTGGGGTGGGTGCTCGCCACCGGACGCCGGCAAAGAGTCCGACGAAGACCTGGGCAGCTGGGACTCTGGGAGTAGGGCGGCGCCGTGGCGGCGGTCGCAAGCCTGGCCTCGTTGATACAGAAACCGCCGAATCGAACGTATAGCTCTCGGGCCAGGCGAGGTGACGGGAGAAGAAAAACACCAAATAGGCTATTATTGGTTTTGTTGTCCCCAAACCCCAATGGCAAATGCGGGCTCGTGGCATAGCAATTCCCCCAATAGCTATTGGGCCGATTCATTTTTCTGCAGGTGCACGCGCATTGAGCTCATTTGGTTGCTTCATTGCTTGCCCAGGCGAGTTTGCTTGTCCAGGTAACAATCTAGGCATTGGTATTGCCTTTTGGCCTGCAAGAGCAACTCCAGCAGGGCCCTACTTGAGGCCATATAGCTAAATATGAGGGTTCAAAGCAAAAAATTGTGTTAGCAGGACTCCTACTTGGGCTCCGAAATTTGGAGTGGGCACCCAAATCCCCCTCCAGACCCGATTTCTGAGGGCTCACCCCCCTGGCCCCCATCCTACGTTGCCTCTCCCGTGGTCGTACGGAACCGCCCAGCACTCGCTCCCCTCGCTCTGTCGTCCTCCCCGGCGGCCTCCCTTTGCTCCTCCCTGGCGGCGCAGGGCCTGTGCGGGCGCGGCGGCACCTGCTCGCGGACGGCCATGGTGACCTGGTCGCGAACGCGGACGCGGACGCAGCGGCTCCTCCCTTCCCGATGGCCGGCGACGCAGGGCTCGCACGGACGTGGCGGCACCTGCTCCACCTCCCTCCGGCGCGCGGCGCGCTGCCCCAGCCGTGCAGGCGCGCTGCTCCGCCGTGCCAGAGCGGCCCGGCCGCGCCTCCCTCCGTCGCGGGGGAGCAGCGCCGGCCTGCTCACCGCACTGCTCGCTCCGCTCAGCCCCTGCCCTGTGTGTGGAGAGAGGATGAGGGGAAGAAAGGTTTGACTCGATGACACGTGGGTCACTGTCGACGAAATATGGTCGGCAGTCTACCGAGGGGTATACCCACGGTAGTAGATTAGTCGGTGGAGGTGCGCGAGACGACGAACTAGATGGTGACGCAAGACGAACACGAGGATTTATCCAGGTTCGGGCCGCAAGGTTTGCGTAATACCCTACGTCCTGCGTCTTTGGTGGATTGTATTGCTGTATGATGAGATGTTTTGAGGGGGGTCCTTGCCCGCCTTATATAGTCCGGGGGGCAAGGTTACAGATCTAAGGAATCTAATCCTAGTCGATTACAATTGCCATATCCGCTGAGGATACGATATCTAGCCTAACCGACCAGTTTCCTTGATCGTGAAGGCAATCTCCGATTCCTTAAACAATACGCCAAACGGTCATACAACCAGCACGGCGTATTCTGACAAATTGGACCACCTTACCAGATGTGTCCAAAGTCTAGCCGTGAGGGTATACGGGTTTATACCCCCACAGCTAGTCCCCGAGCACGATGTATTTTGACGTGGCTATCCATCTTGTGACCTTCTGATGAACCAATCAGCCTCAACCAGTAGCTGTAGAACATTCCTGGCTCTCCGACCAGTTCGAAGCCGATCACAAAATCAACTAGAAAGATGACTTGTTCGAAAAATATATCGTGCTCTAAAAAGAAAAAACAATTCGCCTCTGGTGAAGTGTGCCCACTTTAGTTTTTGACGAAGGAAAAAACAACGGCGCTCAGCACCGCCTTCCTTGCCAAATTTCGATTCTGAAAACCATAATGTTCGAAAATAGGTGTCATGCCTCTGGGCCTGGCGTACAACTCTGTTGTACAGTAACAAGCACATTCACCGCTAGGTGAAGTGTGCCCACTTAGTCCCCGAGCCTGGTAGTAGGTGACTTGATCACGTGGTGCCAGGGTCTAAAAAATCTCATGACAATTGAAAAGAAACTGTCCACAGCTCTGCTGTGAACGCAGTCCCCGAGCACCGCCGAGAGACACATACGCAGCTCTGCTGCCGACCAGCCCCAGCTCTGCTGTGGGCCCGGCCCGAAGTCCCCAGCTCTGCTGTGGACGCAGTCCCCGGGCTCCACCGAGGGACACATACGCAGCTCTGCTGCCGACCAGCCCCAGCTCTGCTGTGGGCCCGGCCCGAAGTCCCCAGCTCTGCTGTGGACGCAGTCCCCGGGCTCCGCCGAGGGACACATACGCAGCTCTGCTGCCGACCAGCCCCAGCTCTGCTGTGGGCCCGGCCCGAAGTCCCCAGCTCTGCTGTGGACGCAGTCCCCGGGCTCCGCCGAGGGACGCATACGCAGCTCTGCTGCCGACCAGCCCCAACTCTGCTGTGGGCCTGGCCCGAAGTCCCCAGCTCTGCTGTGGACGCAGTCCCCGGGCTCCGCCGAGGGACGCATACGCAGCTCTGCTGCCGACCAGCCCCAGCTCTGCTGTAGGCCCGGCCCGAAGTCCCCAACTCTGCTGTGGACGCAGTCCCCGGGCTCCGCCGAGGGACACATACGCAGCTCTGCTGCCGACCAGCCCCAGCTCTGCTGTGGGCCCGGACCGAAGTCCCCAGCTCTGCTGTGGACGCAGTCCCCGGGCTCCGCCGAGGGACACATACGCAGCTCTGCTGCCGACCAGCCCCAGCTCTGCTGTGGGCCCGGCCCGAAGTCCCCAGCTCTGCTATGGACGCAGTCCCCGGGCTCCGCCGAGGGACGCATACGCAGCTCTGCTGCCGACCAGCCCCAGCTCTGCTGTGGGCCCGGCCCGACGTCCCCAGCTCTGCTGTGGACGCAGTCCCCGGGCTCCGCCGAGGGACGCATACGCAGCTCTGCTGCCCATGAAACGGCCCAAACAGGGTTAGGAAATAAAGAAGTCGAAACGACGCAAGGCGCGGTTTCCTAAAAACCCTGGGAAGCCAAAAAGGCATCCCAACTCATTTAATTAGCCCCAACCATGCCGCCGCGACTCATTGCCTTCCTCATCTTTCGTCTCCGCCGGAACCATCAGCAGACTGAGAAGTTCGTAAATTTCTGTTCGCCTAAACGGCCGTTTAGCCCGTGTAAACACCGTGTAAACGATACACGGTGGTGCACCGTTTCCGTTTAATCCTGTTTAATTGACCGTTTAGCCCGTTTAATGGACCGTTTAGCCCGAATAATGGCTGAACGGTAGGTGACCGACTGTTTACCGTTTAGCGTTTAGGAAAACACTGCTCGCTCCTCGACGGATTCTTGAGCATCGACGCCGGTTGGCCACTCGCTGCTCGGCACGTCGGAGACATAAACCAGAGCGCGGTCCTGATCATGGATATTGTGCAGTATCAGATTACGTCTTGGTCTTGAAGGCTACAGACGAAACAACAGAATAACAATGACAATGGATTTGTGCGTACCTGGGGTGGCGGATTCTTCAGATTGAATGCCTTCTGGGGTGATTTCAGGATCTCGTATCCGGACAGATCGAGCAGATGCCCGACCCGTTTGTCGACTTCTTTTGGCAAGATGTCTTTGTCCGTCTCCCTGGTCGGATCTTTAAGGCCTTGATATTCAAAGGCCGGATGCACCCTGTCCTTACAAGGCTGCAACCGCCTCAGCACGAAGTTGGAGGCGACTAGCACTCCGTCGACTTGATTTCTATTTATGAGCCCGAGCAGTTCATTCACTTGCCCCTGCTCGGCGCCACTTGGCCTCGCCGACCAGTTCCCGTTGGGCTTGGGGATGGTTGTCACGTCACTGGCGGTCAGAGTTTGCTCTTGCGTGATATAAAACCATTTCTTATACCACTCACGCATCGACGCGCACAGCGGGACGGATAAACACCCCCGGCTATTTTAGATCCCCCTGCACCTCCCTTGGTTTTGAGGCTAAAGAAGTGGCGGAATAGATTGAAATGGGGGTAAATGCCGAGGAAGGCTTCGCAGAAGTGGATAAAGATAGAAATAGAGAGAATGGAGTTTGGATGAAGATTGCAAAGATTGATTTTGTAGTAATCTAAGAGCTTCCGCAGGAACGGATGGCATGGAACGCCGAATCCGCGGGGAAAGTAATCTTCGAACACAACCAATTCACCAGGGCGTGGATCTGGATAGTTCTCACCGCGTGGGATTCTCCATCCGCTGATGGGTTGTTCCTGAAGATGACCGGCGAGGACGAGCTTGCCGACTGACGTCTTGGTGCTTGAAGATTTCGTCCATTCCGCGGCATACCCCGCAACCGGCATCTTCTCCGGCGAACTGCGACCGCGATTGGAACCGCTACCGCGCGTCATATCTTCTTCTACAGGCTCTTGAGGAGGAATGTGTGATGCGGTTCGGAATCTGGAGTCGCGAATGAGAAAGTGGAGATTTTTTGAATGTGGAACAGAAATTTACGAACTTCTCAGTCTGCTGATGGTTCCGGCGGAGACGAAAGATGAGGAAGGCAATGAGTCGCGGCGGCATGGTTGGGGCTAATTAAATGAGTTGGGATGCCTTTTTGGCTTCCCAGGGTTTTTAGGAAACCGCGCCTTGCGTCGTTTCGACTTCTTTATTTCCTAACCCTGTTTGGGCCGTTTCATGGGCAGCAGAGCTGCGTATGCGTCCCTCGGCGGAGCCCGGGGACTGCGTCCACAGCAGAGCTGGGGACGTCGGGCCGGGCCCACAGCAGAGCTGGGGCTGGTCGGCAGCAGAGCTGCGTATGCGTCCCTCGGCGGAGCCCGGGGACTGCGTCCATAGCAGAGCTGGGGACTTCGGGCCGGGCCCACAGCAGAGCTGGGGCTGGTCGGCAGCAGAGCTGCGTATGTGTCCCTCGGCGGAGCCCGGGGACTGCGTCCACAGCAGAGCTGGGGACTTCGGTCCGGGCCCACAGCAGAGCTGGGGCTGGTCGGCAGCAGAGCTGCGTATGTGTCCCCTCGGCGGAGCCCGGGGACTGCGTCCACAGCAGAGTTGGGGACTTCGGGCCGGGCCTACAGCAGAGCTGGGGCTGGTCGGCAGCAGAGCTGCGTATGCGTCCCTCGGCGGAGCCCGGGGACTGCGTCCACAGCAGAGCTGGGGACTTCGGGCCAGGCCCACAGCAGAGTTGGGGCTGGTCGGCAGCAGAGCTGCGTATGCGTCCCTCGGCGGAGCCCGGGGACTGCGTCCACAGCAGAGCTGGGGACTTCGGGCCGGGCCCACAGCAGAGCTGGGGCTGGTCGGCAGCAGAGCTGCGTATGTGTCCCTCGGCGGAGCCCGGGGACTGCGTCCACAGCAGAGCTGGGGACTTCGGGCCGGGCCCACAGCAGAGCTGGGGCTGGTCGGCAGCAGAGCTGCGTATGTGTCCCTCGGTGGAGCCCGGGGACTGCGTCCACAGCAGAGCTGGGGACTTCGGGCCGGGCCCACAGCAGAGCTGGGGCTGGTCGGCAGCAGAGCTGCGTATGTGTCTCTCGGCGGTGCTCGGGGACTGCGTTCACAGCAGAGCTGTGGACAGTTTCTTTTCAATTGTCATGAGATTTTTTAGACCCTGGCACCACGTGATCAAGTCACCTACTACCAGGCTCGGGGACTAAGTGGGCACACTTCACCTAGCGGTGAATGTGCTTGTTACTGTACAACAGAGTTGTACGCCAGGCCCAGAGGCATGACACCTATTTTCGAACATTATGGTTTTCAGAATCGAAATTTGGCAAGGAAGGCGGTGCTGAGCGCCGTTGTTTTTTCCTTCGTCAAAAACTAAAGTGGGCACACTTCACCAGAGGCGAATTGTTTTTTCTTTTTAGAGCACGATATATTTTTCGAACAAGTCATCTTTCTAGTTGATTTTGTGATCGGCTTCGAACTGGTCGGAGAGCCAGGAATGTTCTACAGCTACTGGTTGAGGCTGATTGGTTCATCAGAAGGTCACAAGATGGATAGCCACGTCAAAATACATCGTGCTCGGGGACTAGCTGTGGGGGTATAAACCCGTATACCCTCACGGCTAGACTTTGGACACATCTGGTAAGGTGGTCCAATTTGTCAGAATACGCCGTGCTGGTTGTATGACCGTTTGGCGTATTGTTTAAGGAATCGGAGATTGCCTTCACGATCAAGGAAACTGGTCGGTTAGGCTAGATATCGTATCCTCAGCGGATATGGCAATTGTAATCGACTAGGATTAGATTCCTTAGATCTGTAACCTTGCCCCCCGGACTATATAAGGCGGGCAAGGACCCCCCTCAAAACATCTCATCATACAGCAATACAATCCACCAAAGACGCAGGACGTAGGGTATTACGCAAACCTTGCGGCCCGAACCTGGATAAATCCTCGTGTTCGTCTTGCGTCACCATCTAGTTCGTCGTCTCGCGCACCTCCACCGACTAATCTACTACCGTGGGTATACCCCTCGGTAGACTGCCGACCATATTTCGTCGACAGTGACCCACGTGTCATCGAGTCAAACCTTTCTTCCCCTCATCCTCTCTCCACACACAGGGCAGGGGCTGAGCGGAGCGAGCAGTGCGGTGAGCAGGCCGGCGCTGCTCCCCCGCGACGGAGGGAGGCGCGGCCGGGCCGCTCTGGCACGGCGGAGCAGCGCGCCTGCACGGCTGGGGCAGCGCGCCGCGCGCCGGAGGGAGGTGGAGCAGGTGCCGCCACGTCCGTGCGAGCCCTGCGTCGCCGGCCATCGGGAAGGGAGGAGCCGCTGCGTCCGCGTCCGCGTTCGCGACCAGGTCACCATGGCCGTCCGCGAGCAGGTGCCGCCGCGCCCGCACAGGCCCTGCGCCGCCAGGGAGGAGCAAAGGGAGGCCGCCGGGGAGGACGACAGAGCGAGGGGAGCGAGTGCTGGGCGGTTCCGTACGACCACGGGAGAGGCAACGTAGGATGGGGGCCAGGGGGTGAGCCCTCAGAAATCGGGTCTGGAGGGGGATTTGGGTGCCCACTCCAAATTTCGGAGCCCAAGTAGGAGTCCTGCTAACACAATTTTTGCTTTGAACCCTCATATTTAGCTATATGGCCTCAAGTAGGGCCCTGCTGGAGTTGCTCTTGCAGGCCAAAAGGCAATACCAATGCCTAGATTGTTACCTGGACAAGCAAACTCGCCTGGGCAAGCAATGAAGCAACCAAATGAGCTCAATGCGCGTGCACCTGCAGAAAAATGAATCGGCCCAATAGCTATTGGGGGAATTGCTATGCCACGAGCCCGCATTTGCCATTGGGGTTTGGGGACAACAAAACCAATAATAGCCTATTTGGTGTTTTTCTTCTCCCGTCACCTCGCCTGGCCCGAGAGCTATACGTTCGATTCGGCGGTTTCTGTATCAACGAGGCCAGGCTTGCGACCGCCGCCACGGCGCCGCCCTACTCCCAGAGTCCCAGCTGCCCAGGTCTTCGTCGGACTCTTTGCCGGCGTCCGGTGGCGAGCACCCCACCCCACCACAGTCCACACACCAGGTATCCCAGCCCCATCTCTTCCGTTCCTTCTATGCAAAACTGAGCACCTGAACCCTATTTCATTTTAATTTTAGCTTCTAGACGCAAGGGTTAATTCAACCCCTGTGTTTTCTCTATTTGTTCCACTGTTCCTATTCATTCAATCTAGGCTCTGAAAACCGACTTAATTCTGTTTCTGTCCATCGTTAAGTCAGTATTCATTGAAGTTCCACTGAAATTTAAGCAGACTCCGTTCCTTTCATCTCCATTCCAATGAAATTCATCTAACTGAATGAACTTCGTCCAAAGCCCGTATATTCATACCATCTCTCTAGTTGTCACGGAAATTAACAACTGGACCTAGCATTAAGTAAGAAGTTGAATTTATGCTGTCACAATTACTTCAATTATTAAATTATAGTTATGTCATTGCATCATAACAACATCACCGAAAGGTCAGAATAAAATATTCAATTTGAATTTCTGAAAGTGAAACTTTAATGAAATTATGGAACAAGGATAATTGAAATATTGGCATGTGAACTCACAAATTAATAGATTAATTTGATAATTCAAACTCATGGTGCAATGACATAACTATAATTTAATAATTGAAGTAATTGTGACAGCATAAATTCAACTTCTTACTTAATGCTAGGTCCAGTTGTTAATTTCCGTGACAACTAGAGAGATGGTATGAATATACGGGCTTTGGACGAAGTTCATTCAGTTAGATGAATTTCATTGGAATGGAGATGAAAGGAACGGAGTCTGCTTAAATTTCAGTGGAACTTCAATGAATACTGACTTAACGATGGACAGAAACAGAATTAAGTCGGTTTTCAGAGCCTAGATTGAATGAATAGGAACAGTGGAACAAAATAGAGAAAACACAGGGGTTGAATTAACCCTTGCGTCTAGAAGCTAAAATTAAAATGAAATAGGGTTCAGGTGCTCAGTTTTGCATAGAAGGAACGGAAGAGATGGGGCTGGGATACCTGGTGTGTGGACTGTGGTGGGGTGGGTGCTCGCCACCGGACGCCGGCAAAGAGTCCGACGAAGACCTGGGCAGCTGGGACTCTGGGAGTAGGGCGGCGCCGTGGCGGCGGTCGCAAGCCTGGCCTCGTTGATACAGAAACCGCCGAATCGAACGTATAGCTCTCGGGCCAGGCGAGGTGACGGGAGAAGAAAAACACCAAATAGGCTATTATTGGTTTTGTTGTCCCCAAACCCCAATGGCAAATGCGGGCTCGTGGCATAGCAATTCCCCCAATAGCTATTGGGCCGATTCATTTTTCTGCAGGTGCACGCGCATTGAGCTCATTTGGTTGCTTCATTGCTTGCCCAGGCGAGTTTGCTTGTCCAGGTAACAATCTAGGCATTGGTATTGCCTTTTGGCCTGCAAGAGCAACTCCAGCAGGGCCCTACTTGAGGCCATATAGCTAAATATGAGGGTTCAAAGCAAAAAATTGTGTTAGCAGGACTCCTACTTGGGCTCCGAAATTTGGAGTGGGCACCCAAATCCCCCTCCAGACCCGATTTCTGAGGGCTCACCCCCTGGCCCCCATCCTACGTTGCCTCTCCCGTGGTCGTACGGAACCGCCCAGCACTCGCTCCCCTCGCTCTGTCGTCCTCCCCGGCGGCCTCCCTTTGCTCCTCCCTGGCGGCGCAGGGCCTGTGCGGGCGCGGCGGCACCTGCTCGCGGACGGCCATGGTGACCTGGTCGCGAACGCGGACGCGGACGCAGCGGCTCCTCCCTTCCCGATGGCCGGCGACGCAGGGCTCGCACGGACGTGGCGGCACCTGCTCCACCTCCCTCCGGCGCGCGGCGCGCTGCCCCAGCCGTGCAGGCGCGCTGCTCCGCCGTGCCAGAGCGGCCCGGCCGCGCCTCCCTCCGTCGCGGGGGAGCAGCGCCGGCCTGCTCACCGCACTGCTCGCTCCGCTCAGCCCCTGCCCTGTGTGTGGAGAGAGGATGAGGGGAAGAAAGGTTTGACTCGATGACACGTGGGTCACTGTCGACGAAATATGGTCGGCAGTCTACCGAGGGGTATACCCACGGTAGTAGATTAGTCGGTGGAGGTGCGCGAGACGACGAACTAGATGGTGACGCAAGACGAACACGAGGATTTATCCAGGTTCGGGCCGCAAGGTTTGCGTAATACCCTACGTCCTGCGTCTTTGGTGGATTGTATTGCTGTATGATGAGATGTTTTGAGGGGGGTCCTTGCCCGCCTTATATAGTCCGGGGGGCAAGGTTACAGATCTAAGGAATCTAATCCTAGTCGATTACAATTGCCATATCCGCTGAGGATACGATATCTAGCCTAACCGACCAGTTTCCTTGATCGTGAAGGCAATCTCCGATTCCTTAAACAATACGCCAAACGGTCATACAACCAGCACGGCGTATTCTGACAAATTGGACCACCTTACCAGATGTGTCCAAAGTCTAGCCGTGAGGGTATACGGGTTTATACCCCCACAGCTAGTCCCCGAGCACGATGTATTTTGACGTGGCTATCCATCTTGTGACCTTCTGATGAACCAATCAGCCTCAACCAGTAGCTGTAGAACATTCCTGGCTCTCCGACCAGTTCGAAGCCGATCACAAAATCAACTAGAAAGATGACTTGTTCGAAAAATATATCGTGCTCTAAAAAGAAAAAACAATTCGCCTCTGGTGAAGTGTGCCCACTTTAGTTTTTGACGAAGGAAAAAACAACGGCGCTCAGCACCGCCTTCCTTGCCAAATTTCGATTCTGAAAACCATAATGTTCGAAAATAGGTGTCATGCCTCTGGGCCTGGCGTACAACTCTGTTGTACAGTAACAAGCACATTCACCGCTAGGTGAAGTGTGCCCACTTAGTCCCCGAGCCTGGTAGTAGGTGACTTGATCACGTGGTGCCAGGGTCTAAAAAATCTCATGACAATTGAAAAGAAACTGTCCACAGCTCTGCTGTGAACGCAGTCCCCGAGCACCGCCGAGAGACACATACGCAGCTCTGCTGCCGACCAGCCCCAGCTCTGCTGTGGGCCCGGCCCGAAGTCCCCAGCTCTGCTGTGGACGCAGTCCCCGGGCTCCACCGAGGGACACATACGCAGCTCTGCTGCCGACCAGCCCCAGCTCTGCTGTGGGCCCGGCCCGAAGTCCCCAGCTCTGCTGTGGACGCAGTCCCCGGGCTCCGCCGAGGGACACATACGCAGCTCTGCTGCCGACCAGCCCCAGCTCTGCTGTGGGCCCGGCCCGAAGTCCCCAGCTCTGCTGTGGACGCAGTCCCCGGGCTCCGCCGAGGGACGCATACGCAGCTCTGCTGCCGACCAGCCCCAACTCTGCTGTGGGCCTGGCCCGAAGTCCCCAGCTCTGCTGTGGACGCAGTCCCCGGGCTCCGCCGAGGGACGCATACGCAGCTCTGCTGCCGACCAGCCCCAGCTCTGCTGTAGGCCCGGCCCGAAGTCCCCCAACTCTGCTGTGGACGCAGTCCCCGGGCTCCGCCGAGGGACACATACGCAGCTCTGCTGCCGACCAGCCCCAGCTCTGCTGTGGGCCCGGACCGAAGTCCCCAGCTCTGCTGTGGACGCAGTCCCCGGGCTCCGCCGAGGGACACATACGCAGCTCTGCTGCCGACCAGCCCCAGCTCTGCTGTGGGCCCGGCCCGAAGTCCCCAGCTCTGCTATGGACGCAGTCCCCGGGCTCCGCCGGGGGACGCATACGCAGCTCTGCTGCCGACCAGCCCCAGCTCTGCTGTGGGCCCCGGCCCGACGTCCCCAGCTCTGCTGTGGACGCAGTCCCCGGGGCTCCGCCGAGGGACGCATACGCAGCTCTGCTGCCCATTGAAACGGCCCAAACAGGGTTAGGAAATAAAGAAGTCGAAACGACGCAAGGCGCGGTTTCCTAAAAACCCTGGGAAGCCAAAAAGGCATCCCAACTCATTTAATTAGCCCCAACCATGCCGCCGCGACTCATTGCCTTCCTCATCTTTCGTCTCCGCCGGAACCATCAGCAGACTGAGAAGTTCGTAAATTTCTGTTCCACATTCAAAAAATCTCCACTTTCTCATTCGCGACTCCAGATTCCGAACCGCATCACACATTCCTCCTCAAGAGCCTGTAGAAGAAGATATGACGCGCGGTAGCGGTTCCAATCGCGGTCGCAGTTCGCCGGAGAAGATGCCGGTTGCGGGGTATGCCGCGGAATGGACGAAATCTTCAAGCACCAAGACGTCAGTCGGCAAGCTCGTCCTCGCCGGTCATCTTCAGGAACAACCCATCAGCGGATGGAGAATCCCACGCGGTGAGAACTATCCAGATCCACGCCCTGGTGAATTGGTTGTGTTCGAAGATTACTTTCCCCGCGGATTCGGCGTTCCATGCCATCCGTTCCTGCGGAAGCTCTTAGATTACTACAAAATCAATCTTTGCAATCTTCATCCAAACTCCATTCTCTCTATTTCTATCTTTATCCACTTCTGCGAAGCCTTCCTCGGCATTTACCCCCATTTCAATCTATTCCGCCACTTCTTTAGCCTCAAAACCAAGGGAGGTGCAGGGGGATCTAAAATAGCCGGGGGTGTTTATCCGTCCCGCTGTGCGCGTCGATGCGTGAGTGGTATAAGAAATGGTTTTATATCACGCAAGAGCAAACTCTGACCGCCAGTGACGTGACAACCATCCCCAAGCCCAACGGGAACTGGTCGGCGAGGCCAAGTGGCGCCGAGCAGGGGCAAGTGAATGAACTGCTCGGGCTCATAAATAGAAATCAAGTCGACGGAGTGCTAGTCGCCTCCAACTTCGTGCTGAGGCGGTTGCAGCCTTGTAAGGACAGGGTGCATCCGGCCTTTGAATATCAAGGCCTTAAAGATCCGACCAGGGAGACGGACAAAGACATCTTGCCAAAAGAAGTCGACAAACGGGTCGGGCATCTGCTCGATCTGTCCGGATACGAGATCCTGAAATCACCCCAGAAGGCATTCAATCTGAAGAATCCGCCACCCCAGGTACGCACAAATCCATTGTCATTGTTATTCTGTTGTTTCGTCTGTAGCCTTCAAGACCAAGACGTAATCTGATACTGCACAATATCCATGATCAGGACCGCGCTCTGGTTTATGTCTCCGACGTGCCGAGCAGCGAGTGGCCAACCGGCGTCGATGCTCAAGAATCCGTCGAGGAGCGAGCAGTGTTTTCCTAAACGCTAAACGGTAAACAGTCGGTCACCTACCGTTCAGCCATTATTCGGGCTAAACGGTCCATTAAACGGGCTAAACGGTCAATTAAACAGGATTAAACGGAAACGGTGCACCACCGTGTATCGTTTACCACGGTGTTTACACGGGCTAAACGGCCGTTTAGGCGAACAGTGGGAGCGAGCGGCCCGCTTCGCCAAAATGGCGACAAACGGAGAGGCCGGGGGAAACGAATCAGACGAAGAGAGGAAGCCAACATCCCCCCGCCTCAAAGCAAAAAAACTGGAAAACAGCCAGCTCGGGAAAAAAAGCTCCAAGCGCAAACCGGCCGGCCCCCCTCCGAACAGGGGGCAAACTAACTTTAGACGATGAAGGCGGCGGTCGGAAACGGCGTAGGCTCGTCAGCGACTGGTCTGACGACGACGAAGAGACGACAGCGGAATATGAAGCTGTACACGCGACGCCGCCCCGAGCACCATCGCCGACCAGGGGACCGACGCCACCCCGAGTTCCATCGTCGACCAGGGCACCGACGCCGCCCCTTGCTGCGACGGCGCCGGAGCCACCAAGAGCGCCGACACCACCGAGGGCACCGACCGAAACAAACGAATCAGGGACCGGTAGTCGCCCGGCAGCCAGCAGCGCTCGCGGAAAACGCCGCTTCAAAGCAGCATTTAGAACCTCAGACATGTAAGTGCCCACCATAAGCCTTACACCTCATACGTTGCTCAAAACGCCTTAAATTTCCATTGTGCAATTGCTATATTGGTTGAACAGTGCCCCTTCCACGGAAGACTTGGAGCAAGCGACAGGTAACCTGGGACCTGACCCAGCCATCGAGGCATCAATTCACAAAGAGCAGCTGAGCCACCATGGAGAGCCTGCCGAGCTGGTTGAGGACACCAACCCCGATCACCGAGCAGACCGGGGTCCCGACAACGGCTGGTGCTGTTGTAGAGCTACGTAAAGCCGTTGGAGAGGACTCCGCTGCACCAACAGCAGAAGAAACCAGGAAGACCCCCGCCGAAGAAGGTCTGGAAATTGAAGAAATCATCCGACCCGTTGAGGAAACGGTACAACCTCAAGTCGTCCGCGTCCTCCGGAGGCGGGAGGGAGAATGGGTCATCCACGAAGAAGATCACTCCAACAGGGCCGTGCGCAAGCTCCAGCGCACGGTCGAAGACCTTGTAAATCAAGTAAAGGTACGCAATTGTAACATCCAGTCCCGACATACACGGTCCAGGCCCACTCTACCTAGAAGTGGTCCCACCTGCGTAGCAACCCGCTTGAACTTTCGTCCTCGCTTCGTTCAAAACGGTTAACCGAAGGTTACTACGCGTCCCTGGCCCTGGTATTTAAGCTGGCTGAACTCACTCAGGATTCACGATACGGTACTAAACCACCGGTTGCACAGTGTTTCACGATGCTACAGTACCCGGTGAACAGTACTCCGAATTCAGCCCTGTCCGTTTTGTGAACAATGCCGGGCTGCTACAGTGTCCCGAGCTACAGTAGTGGGCCGAAACCGTACCCGGAGTCCGGATGTACAGTAACTCCCATCTACAGTGCCGGCCCACTGCCCTTCTACAGTAGCATCGGCCCGTTCGCGAATTTGGCCCACTGGGCTCATTTTTGGGGCTGTTACAATCACCCCTCCTAAGGATTCGACGTCCCCGTCGAATGTCAAACCAGCTTACCCTTTCAGGACACTTAATCCAGGATCCTCCTCTCTTGGCCACGTTTGTGTGTTCCCGTGTTGGCCCATGTGTAATGCCATGCCGTGTCCACGACGGGCCCACGCGCATGCACCCATCATGCCCGAACAACTGATCCCCACGTGCCCGTGAAACCGCGAGAGTCGGTTCTGATACCAAATGTAACATCCAGTCCCGACATACACGGTCCAGGCCCACTCTACCTAGAAGTGGTCCCACCTGCGTAGCAACCCGCTTGAACTTTCGTCCTCGCTTCGTTCAAAACGGTTAACCGAAGGTTATTACGCGTCCCTGGCCCTGGTATTTAAGCTGGCTGAACTCACTCAGGATTCACGATACGGTACTAAACCACCGGTTGCACAGTGTTTCGCGATGCTACAGTACCCGGTGAACAGTACTCCGAATTCGGCCCTGTCCGTTTTGTGAACAGTGCCGGGCTGCTACAGTGCCCGAGCTACAGTGGTGGGCCGAAACCGTACCCGGAGTCCGGATGTACAGTAACTCCCATCTACAGTGCCGGCCCACTGCCCTTCTACAGTAGCATCGGCCCGTTCGCGAATTTGGCCCACTGGGCTCATTTTTGGGGCTGTTACAGCAATCCCCGAGCTCAGCTTGTGTAATTCTGCTAACATACCTTGTTCTGAAAGATAGCGTTCTGACAGAGTATCGAGAAGACCTCGGAATACCGCAAAAGGTGTTTCGACAAAATTGCGCCGATGGCAGCTGAGAATGAAGAGCTCAAAGCAACTATTGAGCGTTATAAGGGAAAAATCAATGATCTGGAAGACGGGCGGACGATGCTCGAGGCAGAGCTCGGCCGCGTTGTCCAGGAGAAAAAAGGTATATACACCCATTCCGACCACATATATTGACTTTTTATCTGCTTTGTAGTACTCATATTCTGGTCGGCAGTGATGGAGACGGAGCAGGTCTTGCTTCGTGAAGAAATAGCACGCTTGAAAGCAGAGAACAACAATCTCACGGAGCGAGCCAGACTTCTTGAGGATGACCTTCGGAGTAAGTACCGAACAACTCAGTTGTGGTACACGCCTTGAATATGTATATATTTCTGAATGAAATTCGCTATGCGTGCTCAGCAACGCGTAGGAACAGCAAAGCACAATTTGACGTGCTGGTCCAGGAGAAAGAACGGTGGGAGACCAGGTGCCGGAGAATGAACGAAGGCATCGCACCAGTACTTAGCCTGATCGGCATGGAAGTAGAAAACCCATCGGACAGCCGACCACCACCCGGGCCTAACGCTATCGTCGACCAGTGCAGAAACTCCTGGGCCAACCTGAAGCAATTTGTCCGCGATGCCGGGGAGTATGTAGCGGCCCACGTCCTTGCCGTGGTGAGGTCGTACTATCCTGGCATCGACTTGAAGCGTCTGGAAGTCGGAATGTCCAGTACCACAACGCAGGAGAAAGCTGAAGAACTCAGGTCGACCTCAGAGGCGACGGCAGCGAAGATAATCGCGGATGTAGACCTGTGTGGTGAGACTGGGCAAACCAGCCATGCAGCAGATTAAGTCGTCAGTGTACATACTAGGACGAACGTAGATGCAAAACATTTGGAGCTATTATGTAAATATTAAGTCTTCCCCCCCTGAAGCACGCATTGCTTTTGTGCATATGCGTGGTCGGAAAAACCATGTGTTTCTGTAATCGCTTAACCACGTGTGGTTACTTTGTCCTAGAGTATCCACAGCATCAGCTCGACGAGCACACCAGAACGTGAGGCATATAACCCAAGCACGTGTGGGTGCACTCATCTAGCCGAAAAGCGACCGTCGACCACCCAGGATATAGAGAGCGGGTCTCATTCACGCCTGGAGGGAAAATAGAAGCAGCGCCAGCTCTAGAGAACTTATCAAAAAACTGAAAGCTTTGAGACTGTTTAAGATAACATCGGAAAAAGATGACACATCAAATGCTTTTATTGAACAAAAGAAAAGTACATATCTTCGCTGAGTGATGTATCAAGGATAAAATCGCCGAAGGAGGTCGATGTGCCACGAATTAGGAATATCAGTTCCATCGAGACGGCACAGCCTGTACGACGTAGGTCTAGTGACCTCTTTAACCATGAAAGGTCCTTCCCAGTGCGATGATAACTTGTGTAAGCCCTCAGTCATCTGCTTCCTTCGTAAAACAAGATCCCCGACCACAAAAAACCTGTTCTGAACATTACGGTTGTAATATCTGCGCAGGCCTTCTAAGTACTTGGCCGTCCGAACACAAGTGAGTAGGCGTCGTTCCTCAGCACAGTTGACATCGAGCTCTCTGGCTCTATCAGACTTCTCTTCATCATAATTTTCAACTCTGGGAGATCGGAAAGCGATGTCAGCAGGAAGCACGGCCTCAGAGCCAAAAATCATGAAATAGGGCGAAACACCAGTGCTGCGACTGGGCTGGGTTCGCAATCCCCAGACTACGGCCGGTAACTCCTGCAACCATCTCCCCGGGTGCTTCTCGTTTTCTTGATACAATCGCTTTTTTAATGCATCTAAGATCATGCCGTTGGCCCGTTCGGCTTGCCCGTTGGCCCTGGGGTGCGCTACTGAGACGTACTTGACAACTATGCCCCTGTCGTCGCAGAAGTTCCAAAAATCGTCGCCAGTGAAGGTTGATCCCAGGTCGGTGATGATGCTGTTGGGCAGACCGAAACGGTGGATAATGCCGTCGAGCTGATGCTGTGGATACTCTAGGACAAAGTAACCACACGTGGTTAAGCGATTACAGAAACACATGGTTTTTCCGACCACGCATATGCACAAAAGCAATGCGTGCTTCAGGGGGGGAAGACTTAATATTTACATAATAGCTCCAAATGTTTTGCATCTACGTTCGTCCTAGTATGTACACTGACGACTTAATCTGCTGCATGGCTGGTTTGCCCAGTCTCACCACACAGGTCTACATCCGCGATTATCTTCGCTGCCGTCGCCTCTGAGGTCGACCTGAGTTCTTCAGCTTTCTCCTGCGTTGTGGTACTGGACATTCCGACTTCCAGACGCTTCAAGTCGATGCCAGGATAGTACGACCTCACCACGGCAAGGACGTGGGCCGCTACATACTCCCCGGCATCGCGGACAAATTGCTTCAGGTTGGCCCAGGAGTTTCTGCACTGGTCGACGATAGCGTTAGGCCCGGGTGGTGGTCGGCTGTCCGATGGGTTTTCTACTTCCATGCCGATCAGGCTAAGTACTGGTGCGATGCCTTCGTTCATTCTCCGGCACCTGGTCTCCCACCGTTCTTTCTCCTGGACCAGCACGTCAAATTGTGCTTTGCTGTTCCTACGCGTTGCTGAGCACGCATAGCGAATTTCATTCAGAAATATATACATATTCAAGGCGTGTACCACAACTGAGTTGTTCGGTACTTACTCCGAAGGTCATCCTCAAGAAGTCTGGCTCGCTCCGTGAGATTGTTGTTCTCTGCTTTCAAGCGTGCTATTTCTTCACGAAGCAAGACCTGCTCCGTCTCCATCACTGCCGACCAGAATATGAGTACTACAAAGCAGATAAAAAGTCAATATATGTGGTCGGAATGGGTGTATATACCTTTTTTCTCCTGGACAACGCGGCCGAGCTCTGCCTCGAGCATCGTCCGCCCGTCTTCCAGATCATTGATTTTTCCCTTATAACGCTCAATAGTTGCTTTGAGCTCTTCATTCTCAGCTGCCATCGGCGCAATTTTGTCGAAACACCTTTTGCGGTATTCCGAGGTCTTCTCGATACTCTGTCAGAACGCTATCTTTCAGAACAAGGTATGTTAGCAGAATTACACAAGCTGAGCTCGGGGATTGCTGTAACAGCCCCAAAAATGAGCCCAGTGGGCCAAATTCGCGAACGGGCCGATGCTACTGTAGAAGGGCAGTGGGCCGGCACTGTAGATGGGAGTTACTGTACATCCGGACTCCGGGTACGGTTTCGGCCCACCACTGTAGCTCGGGCACTGTAGCAGCCCGGCACTGTTCACAAAACGGACAGGGCCGAATTCGGAGTACTGTTTCACCGGGTACTGTAGCATCGCGAAACACTGTGCAACCGGTGGTTTAGTACCGTATCGTGAATCCTGAGTGAGTTCAGCCAGCTTAAATACCAGGGCCAGGGACGCGTAATAACCTTCGGTTAACCGTTTTGAACGAAGCGAGGACGAAAGTTCAAGCGGGTTGCTACGCAGGTGGGGACCACTTCTAGGTAGAGTGGGCCTGGACCGTGTATGTCGGGACTGGATGTTACATTTGGTATCAGAACCGACTCTCGCGGTTTCACGGGCACGTGGGGATCAGTTGTTCGGGCATGATGGGTGCATGCGCGTGGGCCCGTCGTGGACACGGCATGGCATTACACATGGGCCAACACGGGAACACACAAACGTGGCCAAGAGAGGAGGATCCTGGATTAAGTGTCCTGAAAGGGTAAGCTGGTTTGACATTCGACGGGGACGTCGAATCCTTAGGAGGGGTGATTGTAACAGCCCCAAAAATGAGCCCAGTGGGCCAAATTCGCGAACGGGCCGATGCTACTGTAGAAGGGCAGTGGGCCGGCACTGTAGATGGGAGTTACTGTACATCCGGACTCCGGGTACGGTTTCGGCCCACTACTGTAGCTCGGACACTGTAGCAGCCCGGCATTGTTCACAAAACGGACAGGGCTGAATTCGGAGTACTGTTCACCGGGTACTGTAGCATCGTGAAACACTGTGCAACCGGTGGTTTAGTACCGTATCGTGAATCCTGAGTGAGTTCAGCCAGCTTAAATACCAGGGCCAGGGACGCGTAGTAACCTTCGGTTAACCGTTTTGAACGAAGCGAGGACGAAAGTTCAAGCGGGTTGCTACGCAGGTGGGACCACTTCTAGGTAGAGTGGGCCTGGACCGTGTATGTCGGGACTGGATGTTACAATTGCGTACCTTTACTTGATTTACAAGGTCTTCGACCGTGCGCTGGAGCTTGCGCACGGCCCTGTTGGAGTGATCTTCTTCGTGGATGACCCTTTCTCCCTCCCGCCTCCGGAGGACGCGGACGACTTGAGGTTGTACCGTTTCCTCAACGGGTCGGATGATTTCTTCAATTTCCAGACCTTCTTCGGCGGGGGTCTTCCTGGTTTCTTCTGCTGTTGGTGCAGCGGAGTCCTCTCCAACGGCTTTACGTAGCTCTACAACAGCACCAGCCGTTGTCGGGACCCCGGTCTGCTCGGTGATCGGGTTGGTGTCCTCAACCAGCTCGGCAGGCTCTCCATGGTGGCTCAGCTGCTCTTTGTGAATTGATGCCTCGATGGCTGGGTCAGGTCCCAGGTTACCTGTCCGCTTGCTCCAAGTCTTCCGTGGAAGGGGCACTGTTCAACCAATATAGCAATTGCACAATGGAAATTTAAGGCGTTTTGAGCAACGTATGAGGTGTAAGGCTTATGGTGGCACTTACATGTCTGAGGTTCTAAATGCTGCTTTGAGCGGCGCCGCG
>JAHUYU010002882.1:0-33646 GCA_030439765.1 Tripidium arundinaceum | reverse complement strand
AGCAAATGTGGTTCCTATTCCAATCCCCAATGATGGCACTGGCCACTGTTCCGAAGAAAAACATGAGGGTGCTTTCTCTGAGAGCAAACGGGAGGAAACACATGTTGGGGCTATCGGAACGGCTGATCTGTTGGCCTCAGAAGTTGCTGGGAGCTGGGCAGTGGAAACAGCTCCATCTGTCAATGGGGAGAACGAATCTCCAAGGAGCTTGGGAGATGCTGCCGATGCTACAGAGCAAGACGAAGATGGAGGTAGCATGGCAGCTGATGCTTTGTTAACTTTGGTGAATTCAGAGGGACAGGCGGCTGGGAGCCAGAATAATGTTGAGCATGCCAGTTCCAAAATAACCGATGATCATCGTGTTCTTAGTGCCATGATTGGAATTGTTGATCCTGAATTTAGGAAGCAAATGTCCAGAAGTGGAGTTGGAAATGAGGAACCAATGTCTGACGCTGAGACGGATGAAGGCATCGAGGAAGGTGATTCAGATTCAGGTTCAGATGGCAGTGACAGCGAGGAGGCTATGGTTGAGGATTCTGTTGGGTAGCTTAAACGGAACTGACTGTTCATTGTAAATATCTCAATTCGCCGTCGTATGAGCTTGTATTATGCGTAGCGTAAGCCCCACCTGTGCATTTGTTTTTTTATTCGTTATTAAGTGTCTTTAGCAGCTCTTGGTGTTGTACGAAATCGAGACCTTTTGGTCTTCAACACACAAATAAAGATATGTACTTGCTCGGTTCTAAATTATAAAACGTTTTTGCTTTTTTATATACATTATTATTTTTAGTATATATCTAGACATGGTTATAGCATCGAGAATCTACGAAAGGCAAAATGTCTTATAAGTAGCTCTCTTCCGTCCATTTTTTTTAAAAAAAATCTCAAGGACTGGGAGATACTGTTCCCTTTCAATTGAGGGGTTCCAAAGATGAAAGACCGAATCATGTCAGCCTACATTATTACCCCGCAAAAGACATTCGGGTGTGGGTAAGCATTTGTATCGATCCTGAGGTATCAAAGTGCAAAAGCATCAATAAACACTACTAGTATTATAAAAGAATATTAATCGGCTACAATTTGATCAGTTTGGTAACTCAAGCAACTGTATCATCCAAAGAATAAATAAACAGGTACAAGAAGCTGGTTCATGACCTGGAAAAAATGCACGGTGCTTATTAACGACATTTAAAACCAATGAGTTAGGAAATGAAATAGTTTCAGTTCATCTAAGCCGATCTTTTCTTTTCTTCTTTTTTTTTTTCCTGCTCACGCAGCGGTGGATAATGGCTCTAACTGAGATCATTCCTGCGGTTCCTGCTTCTTCCCTGCGCCATTCTGCTGCGCCTGCTGCAGCTGGTAGAACGGTATCGGCGTCGCCTGCTGCTGCTGCTGCTGATGCAGTTGAAACATCTGCTCCTGAACGCTGATTTGGATCTGCTGGGTTAGATTGTTGGACGAGCAAGAATCCCCGAGCTCTGCAGTGGCGAGTTTCAGGCGTTGGACCTCGCCTGTCAGTGCGTCATTCAATGCTGTTCAACAAGACAACAAAGTACGAGATTAACCTCCAAAAACATATCAGAGTGTTCGGCTGCTGGGTGCAACCCTTAACATCAGCCATCCTACGGTGTTTCAGTCTCACAGCTCATGCAGCGGCAGCCACGATTCAATTAACCCATCAATTTCCAATTGTTGCTACCACTTAAACTCTATAGCTGACATATGTTATCTCAAAGCACATTGTCATACGCTAGCCTGCCTGAGCCTGCAGCAATTTTTTAGAGTGCATATGCTCCTCCGACATGCTAGACACTAAGCAAAGGAACCACATACTTTATCTAACGAAAGGGTGTGAGATTAAACAAACACGAGCAAATCTTGGTTCCTAGATCATGGTTAGCACATCTTCCTAGACACCAGTAGCAGTACATGCTAACGACTACCGGTATTGCGCGAGGGATCGGATCGCATAGAAAAGCAGCCAACCACCAACCACCAACCCGGCTGTCTCCAAATGCCAACACGAGCTCTCACCCACGATTCAGATTTTCAGAGCCGTGGGCACACGAACTGGGCCGGACAAGCCAGCATGTCAACGTCAACTTCAATGAGTTGCTTCTGCCCAGGGTTAAAAAAACCGCTCGGTAAACCGCGGTTTACCGCGGTTACCGGCCTAACCGGGCCGGACCGGTTCCGGTCCGGTCCGGTTAGGTATTCCCCAAATTCAAATTTTAAATTTAAAAAAAATGCTGAAAAAATTCCTAAAAATAGTTCATGATTTATAGAAGCCAATGGTGTAATTTTTTTTTAAATTCGAGTTCGTTTAGTATTTATTTATATGTATAGAAGTTTGAAAAAAAAGAAAAAAAATCCCGGTCCCGGCCCGTTAAGGCGCCCAAATTCAAATTTAAAATTTGAAAAAAACAAAAAATGCTGAAAAAATTCCTAAAAATAGTTCATGATTTATAGAAGCCAATGGTGTAAAATTTTTTTAAATTCGAGTTCGTTTAGTATTTATTTATACGTATAGAAGTTTGAAAAAAAAGAAAATTCCAAACTCAAACCGAGCGGTAAACCGCTCAAACCGAGCGGTTACCGCTCCAAACCGCCCGGTAAACCGGTGACAAACCGAACCGAAGACGCGTTTGAATTCAAATTCAAATTCGACCGGTTACCGGTAAACCGGAACCGGAGGCCGGCGGTTTGGGGGGTGACCGGTCGGTAAAAAAAAACCCTGGCTTCTGCTAACTTATCCAAGACTAGTGCCTAGCACACCGGACGTTGACGAACACAGCGAGGAAGAAGGAAGTGTGCAGGTGAGTGAGATGAGGACTTGAGGAGACGCACCGTCACGAAGCTGCGCCTGCTGCTCCATGGCCTGCAGCCGGAACTTGAGCTCGTTGTTCTGCGTCGCGATCCCCGCGGAGTCCCGCTGTGAGGACAAAAAAAAGATGTGATCAAGATCAACGATTGGCGCGAACTCTCTGGGGATTTCGCTGCAATTCAAAGTGCATTGGAAATCAAGCGAGGACAGCTTAGGGAAGAGTAGCTAGGTACCTGAAGAAGCGTTAGCTGGGCGGAGAGAGTGGTGGCCTCCGTCTGCAGGATCTGCACCTTCTGCTCCAGCTCCGCAATGTACCGCATCTTCCGCTCCTTGGACCGCGCCGCCGACTGCCTGTTGGCCAGCACCCTAGCAATAGCAAACGACGAACCACAGCTCCATCAGTCCAAAGCTAAACATTTTTCAAGCTCGATGGATCCAAAGAAGTAGTAAGAACAACGGAGCCACGCGCGAGAGCTCAAGGATTTAAGATGAGTGGCATTGAGTAAGTACTGGGAGTAGTTTTACCTCTTGACGCGCTTGGGGTCGGCGAGCGCCATCTCGGCCAGCTTCTCGTCGGCCACGATCTTCTTCATCTCGACGGGGGTGAACTCGCCGCTGCCGAACTCGAGGCTGAACCTGTTGGGCCCCGGAATGACGCCGTTGGCGGCGCCCGTCGCGCCGGCGGAGAAGTTGAGCTTGCCGATGAGGCTGTCCATGGACAGGCTCCTGGCGTGGCGCGCCAAGGGCGCGGCGGCCGGTTCCCCCGCGGCAGTCCTCTTGAGCCCCTCCCGCCTGTCGGCGGCGGCGGCGGCAGCGGTCCAGAGGCGTATCCCGGCGCGGCTGTCGGCGGCGCACGCCTCCGACTCGTTCTCGCTGCTGTCGGTGCCGTTGGTCTTCATGCTGCTCCCGCGGCTGTCCCCGTCGTCGTGGCGGTCGTCGGAGGAGTTGAGCCCCTCCAGGTTGAGGTACGCGTTGAACAGGTCGTCGTCGCCGCCGCCGTGGAGGTGGCCGGCCCAGCCGTGCTCCACCTTGGGCGGCGGCAGCTGGTGGTGGCCATGGCCCCCGCCGAACGCCGGCGGGAAGTACCCGAACGGGACGTCGCTGCGGGAGCGCCGGTGCGCCTTGGGCGGGCCCTGCTGCCGCGCCGCGGGGTCGACGACGGCCTCCATGCACACGTCCCCGCGATGCTGGGCAGCGAACACCTGCGGCGGCGTCGGCGGTAGTCCCGGCGGCCTGGTCAGCTTGGCGCTGCCCTGCTCGGCCACGAACGCCGCCATCGGCAGCGACATCCCCAGCGCCTGCTGCATCATCGCGGCCGCGTGAGCGTCGCCGACGCTGTTCATGCTGCGGACGGGCGACGTACGCAGCGCGGCGGCGGTGGCACGGAATGGAATGCGGGGCCGGGGCCGGGTCTCTGGGTCGTGCGGGCGCGTTTAAGGGTATTTAATCGCCGTTTGGTGAGGCGGTGGTGGGGTGGGGTTGCCCGTTGCCGTGCCGCTCCACTATTTCTTCCTTGGTGCGCTCGCCTGGGCCTCGCTACGCGCCACTCAGCGTTCGGCAAGCCTAGCACTGCATGCTGTTTGGGAGCGGGCCGGGCAAGACGCAAGAACGTCGTGCGCATAGCATGTGCATCCACCTCGTGCAATACCGTAGTCGTTAGCATGTACTGCTACTGGTGTCTAGGAAGATGTGCTAACCATGATCTAGGAACCAAGATTTGCTCGTGTTTGTTTAATCTCACACCCTTTTGTTAGCAGGCTGCTCGAGAAGAAGCATGGGCAAAGGTCTCAGCACTTGAGCTTGAAATAGCTGCAACGATTAGAGATCTATCAATTGAGAAACAGAGGTACCAAGGAGCTAGAGAACGGATTATTCTACGGTAAGGATCATGTTTCAGTCTTATATAGGCACATTAAGAATCCCAAGCGCTGTGCATATGTATAATCCTTTTCTATTTCCCCCCTATGTTGCTTATTGCAGGGAGACTCAGCTGCGTGCTTTCTATTCAACTACAGAAGAAATCTCTTCTCTGTTTGCGAAACAGCAGGAACAGCTGAAAGCTATGCAGAGAACTTTGGAGGATGAAGAGAACTATGAGAGCACCTTCATGAGTGTGGATCTCAATAAAGTGCCTCTAGCCACCGTAGCCACTGATAATGCTGGTATGAAGCCAGTAGGCTGCTCAAAAAATACAGTGGGAGCTTCAAGTGCTTCACCAGAAAATACCCAGGTAAGTGAACATAGTTCCAGTGACGAAGATGCCAACATAACTGAGCAACATGATGATGATGGTACTGCCGATGGTGGCAGCACTCAAGGTCTAGAATGCACCAGTCCAGAAAGGTCAGAGAGATTAAGGCCGGGTTTTCAGGGCAATCCTGTTTCTGCAGCTCCTGAGAGGGAGGTAACAGATACTGAGCAAGTTCCTGAGACGGAAAGCCAAGCTGGTAATGTTGGTTGTGATGACCAAAGATGTGACAATATGGGAGGAGAGACTATGCCGCTAGAGGACGAAGTGCAGCTTCCAGAGAACAAGGAACCTACTGCATTGCTCAAAGATGCAGGGCAGCCACAAGCAAATGTGGTTCCTATTCCAATCCCCAATGATGGCACTGGCCACTGTTCCGAAGAAAAACATGAGGGTGCTTTCTCTGAGAGCAAACGGGAGGAAACACATGTTGGGGCTATCGGAACGGCTGATCTGTTGGCCTCAGAAGTTGCTGGGAGCTGGGCAGTGGAAACAGCTCCATCTGTCAATGGGGAGAACGAATCTCCAAGGAGCTTGGGAGATGCTGCCGATGCTACAGAGCAAGACGAAGATGGAGGTAGCATGGCAGCTGATGCTTTGTTAACTTTGGTGAATTCAGAGGGACAGGCGGCTGGGAGCCAGAATAATGTTGAGCATGCCAGTTCCAAAATAACCGATGATCATCGTGTTCTTAGTGCCATGATTGGAATTGTTGATCCTGAATTTAGGAAGCAAATGTCCAGAAGTGGAGTTGGAAATGAGGAACCAATGTCTGACGCTGAGACGGATGAAGGCATCGAGGAAGGTGATTCAGATTCAGGTTCAGATGGCAGTGACAGCGAGGAGGCTATGGTTGAGGATTCTGTTGGGTAGCTTAAACGGAACTGACTGTTCATTGTAAATATCTCAATTCGCCGTCGTATGAGCTTGTATTATGCGTAGCGTAAGCCCCACCTGTGCATTTGTTTTTTTATTCGTTATTAAGTGTCTTTAGCAGCTCTTGGTGTTGTACGAAATCGAGACCTTTTGGTCTTCAACACACAAATAAAGATATGTACTTGCTCGGTTCTAAATTATAAAACGTTTTTGCTTTTTTATATACATTATTATTTTTAGTATATATCTAGACATGGTTATAGCATCGAGAATCTACGAAAGGCAAAATGTCTTATAAGTAGCTCTCTTCCGTCCATTTTTTTTAAAAAAAATCTCAAGGACTGGGAGATACTGTTCCCTTTCAATTGAGGGGTTCCAAAGATGAAAGACCGAATCATGTCAGCCTACATTATTACCCCGCAAAAGACATTCGGGTGTGGGTAAGCATTTGTATCGATCCTGAGGTATCAAAGTGCAAAAGCATCAATAAACACTACTAGTATTATAAAAGAATATTAATCGGCTACAATTTGATCAGTTTGGTAACTCAAGCAACTGTATCATCCAAAGAATAAATAAACAGGTACAAGAAGCTGGTTCATGACCTGGAAAAAATGCACGGTGCTTATTAACGACATTTAAAACCAATGAGTTAGGAAATGAAATAGTTTCAGTTCATCTAAGCCGATCTTTTCTTTTCTTCTTTTTTTTTTTCCTGCTCACGCAGCGGTGGATAATGGCTCTAACTGAGATCATTCCTGCGGTTCCTGCTTCTTCCCTGCGCCATTCTGCTGCGCCTGCTGCAGCTGGTAGAACGGTATCGGCGTCGCCTGCTGCTGCTGCTGCTGATGCAGTTGAAACATCTGCTCCTGAACGCTGATTTGGATCTGCTGGGTTAGATTGTTGGACGAGCAAGAATCCCCGAGCTCTGCAGTGGCGAGTTTCAGGCGTTGGACCTCGCCTGTCAGTGCGTCATTCAATGCTGTTCAACAAGACAACAAAGTACGAGATTAACCTCCAAAAACATATCAGAGTGTTCGGCTGCTGGGTGCAACCCTTAACATCAGCCATCCTACGGTGTTTCAGTCTCACAGCTCATGCAGCGGCAGCCACGATTCAATTAACCCATCAATTTCCAATTGTTGCTACCACTTAAACTCTATAGCTGACATATGTTATCTCAAAGCACATTGTCATACGCTAGCCTGCCTGAGCCTGCAGCAATTTTTTAGAGTGCATATGCTCCTCCGACATGCTAGACACTAAGCAAAGGAACCACATACTTTATCTAACGAAAGGGTGTGAGATTAAACAAACACGAGCAAATCTTGGTTCCTAGATCATGGTTAGCACATCTTCCTAGACACCAGTAGCAGTACATGCTAACGACTACCGGTATTGCACGAGGTGGATGCACATGCTATGCGCACGACGTTCTTGCGTCTTGCCCGGCCCGCTCCCAAACAGCATGCAGTGCTAGGCTTGCCGAACGCTGAGTGGCGCGTAGCGAGGCCCAGGCGAGCGCACCAAGGAAGAAATAGTGGAGCGGCACGGCAACGGGCAACCCCACCCCACCACCGCCTCACCAAACGGCGATTAAAAATACCCTTAAACGCGCCCGCACGACCCAGAGACCCGGCCCCGGCCCCGCATTCCATTCCGTGCCACCGCCGCCGCGCTGCGTACGTCGCCCGTCCGCAGCATGAACAGCGTCGGCGACGCTCACGCGGCCGCGATGATGCAGCAGGCGCTGGGGATGTCGCTGCCGATGGCGGCGTTCGTGGCCGAGCAGGGCAGCGCCAAGCTGACCAGGCCGCCGGGACTACCGCCGACGCCGCCGCAGGTGTTCGCTGCCCAGCATCGCGGGGACGTGTGCATGGAGGCCGTCGTCGACCCCGCGGCGCGGCAGCAGGGCCCGCCCAAGGCGCACCGGCGCTCCCGCAGCGACGTCCCGTTCGGGTACTTCCCGCCGGCGTTCGGCGGGGGCCATGGCCACCACCAGCTGCCGCCGCCCAAGGTGGAGCACGGCTGGGCCGGCCACCTCCACGGCGGCGGCGACGACGACCTGTTCAACGCGTACCTCAACCTGGAGGGGCTCAACTCCTCCGACGACCGCCACGACGACGGGGACAGCCGCGGGAGCAGCATGAAGACCAACGGCACCGACAGCAGCGAGAACGAGTCGGAGGCGTGCGCCGCCGACAGCCGCGCCGGGATACGCCTCTGGACCGCTGCCGCCGCCGCCGCCGACAGGCGGGAGGGGCTCAAGAGGACTGCCGCGGGGGAACCGGCCGCCGCGCCCTTGGCGCGCCACGCCAGGAGCCTGTCCATGGACAGCCTCATCGGCAAGCTCAACTTCTCCGCCGGCGCGACGGGCGCCGCCAACGGCGTCATTCCGGGGCCCAACAGGTTCAGCCTCGAGTTCGGCAGCGGCGAGTTCACCCCCGTCGAGATGAAGAAGATCGTGGCCGACGAGAAGCTGGCCGAGATGGCGCTCGCCGACCCCAAGCGCGTCAAGAGGTAAAACTACTCCCAGTACTTACTCAATGCCACTCATCTTAAATCCTTGAGCTCTCGCGCGTGGCTCCGTTGTTCTTACTACTTCTTTGGATCCATCGAGCTTGAAAAATGTTTAGCTTTGGACTGATGGAGCTGTGGTTCGTCGTTTGCTATTGCTAGGGTGCTGGCCAACAGGCAGTCGGCGGCGCGGTCCAAGGAGCGGAAGATGCGGTACATTGCGGAGCTGGAGCAGAAGGTGCAGATCCTGCAGACGGAGGCCACCACTCTCTCCGCCCAGCTAACGCTTCTTCAGGTACCTAGCTACTCTTCCCTAAGCTGTCCTCGCTTGATTTCCAATGCACTTTGAATTGCAGCGAAATCCCCAGAGAGTTCGCGCCAATCGTTGATCTTGATCACATCTTTTTTTTGTCCTCACAGCGGGACTCCGCGGGGATCGCGACGCAGAACAACGAGCTCAAGTTCCGGCTGCAGGCCATGGAGCAGCAGGCGCAGCTTCGTGACGGTGCGTCTCCTCAAGTCCTCATCTCACTCACCTGCACACTTCCTTCTTCCTCGCTGTGTTCGTCAACGTCCGGTGTGCTAGGCACTAGTCTTGGATAAGTTAGCAGAAGCCAGGGTTTTTTTTTACCGACCGGTCACCCCAAACCGCCGGCCTCCGGTTCCGGTTTACCGGTAACCGGTCGAATTTGAATTTGAATTCAAACGCGTCTTCGGTTCGGTTTGTCACCGGTTTACCGGGCGGTTTGGAGCGGTAACCGCTCGGTTTGAGCGGTTTACCGCTCGGTTTGAGTTTGGAATTTTCTTTTTTTTCAAACTTCTATACGTATAAATAAATACTAAACGAACTCGAATTTAAAAAAATTTTACACCATTGGCTTCTATAAATCATGAACTATTTTTAGGAATTTTTTCAGCATTTTTTGTTTTTTTCAAATTTTAAATTTGAATTTGGGCGCCTTAACGGGCCGGGACCGGGATTTTTTTTCTTTTTTTTCAAACTTCTATACATATAAATAAATACTAAACGAACTCGAATTTAAAAAAAAATTACACCATTGGCTTCTATAAATCATGAACTATTTTTAGGAATTTTTTCAGCATTTTTTTTAAATTTAAAATTTGAATTTGGGGAATACCTAACCGGACCGGACCGGAACCGGTCCGGCCCGGTTAGGCCGGTAACCGCGGTAAACCGCGGTTTACCGAGCGGTTTTTTTAACCCTGGGCAGAAGCAACTCATTGAAGTTGACGTTGACATGCTGGCTTGTCCGGCCCAGTTCGTGTGCCCACGGCTCTGAAAATCTGAATCGTGGGTGAGAGCTCGTGTTGGCATTTGGAGACAGCCGGGTTGGTGGTTGGTGGTTGGCTGCTTTTCTATGCGATCCGATCCCTCGCGCAATACCGGTAGTCGTTAGCATGTACTGCTACTGGTGTCTAGGAAGATGTGCTAACCATGATCTAGGAACCAAGATTTGCTCGTGTTTGTTTAATCTCACACCCTTTCGTTAGATAAAGTATGTGGTTCCTTTGCTTAGTGTCTAGCATGTCGGAGGAGCATATGCACTCTAAAAAATTGCTGCAGGCTCAGGCAGGCTAGCGTATGACAATGTGCTTTGAGATAACATATGTCAGCTATAGAGTTTAAGTGGTAGCAACAATTGGAAATTGATGGGTTAATTGAATCGTGGCTGCCGCTGCATGAGCTGTGAGACTGAAACACCGTAGGATGGCTGATGTTAAGGGTTGCACCCAGCAGCCGAACACTCTGATATGTTTTTGGAGGTTAATCTCGTACTTTGTTGTCTTGTTGAACAGCATTGAATGACGCACTGACAGGCGAGGTCCAACGCCTGAAACTCGCCACTGCAGAGCTCGGGGATTCTTGCTCGTCCAACAATCTAACCCAGCAGATCCAAATCAGCGTTCAGGAGCAGATGTTTCAACTGCATCAGCAGCAGCAGCAGCAGGCGACGCCGATACCGTTCTACCAGCTGCAGCAGGCGCAGCAGAATGGCGCAGGGAAGAAGCAGGAACCGCAGGAATGATCTCAGTTAGAGCCATTATCCACCGCTGCGTGAGCAGGAAAAAAAAAAAGAAGAAAAGAAAAGATCGGCTTAGATGAACTGAAACTATTTCATTTCCTAACTCATTGGTTTTAAATGTCGTTAATAAGCACCGTGCATTTTTTCCAGGTCATGAACCAGCTTCTTGTACCTGTTTATTTATTCTTTGGATGATACAGTTGCTTGAGTTACCAAACTGATCAAATTGTAGCCGATTAATATTCTTTTATAATACTAGTAGTGTTTATTGATGCTTTTGCACTTTGATACCTCAGGATCGATACAAATGCTTACCCACACCCGAATGTCTTTTGCGGGGTAATAATGTAGGCTGACATGATTCGGTCTTTCATCTTTGGAACCCCTCAATTGAAAGGGAACAGTATCTCCCAGTCCTTGAGATTTTTTTTAAAAAAAATGGACGGAAGAGAGCTACTTATAAGACATTTTGCCTTTCGTAGATTCTCGATGCTATAACCATGTCTAGATATATACTAAAAATAATAATGTATATAAAAAAGCAAAAACGTTTTATAATTTAGAACCGAGCAAGTACATATCTTTATTTGTGTGTTGAAGACCAAAAGGTCTCGATTTCGTACAACACCAAGAGCTGCTAAAGACACTTAATAACGAATAAAAAAACAAATGCACAGGTGGGGCTTACGCTACGCATAATACAAGCTCATACGACGGCGAATTGAGATATTTACAATGAACAGTCAGTTCCGTTTAAGCTACCCAACAGAATCCTCAACCATAGCCTCCTCGCTGTCACTGCCATCTGAACCTGAATCTGAATCACCTTCCTCGATGCCTTCATCCGTCTCAGCGTCAGACATTGGTTCCTCATTTCCAACTCCACTTCTGGACATTTGCTTCCTAAATTCAGGATCAACAATTCCAATCATGGCACTGGCCACTGTTCCGAAGAAAAACATGAGGGTGCTTTCTCTGAGAGCAAACGGGAGGAAACACATGTTGGGGCTATCGGAACGGCTGATCTGTTGGCCTCAGAAGTTGCTGGGAGCTGGGCAGTGGAAACAGCTCCATCTGTCAATGGGGAGAACGAATCTCCAAGGAGCTTGGGAGATGCTGCCGATGCTACAGAGCAAGACGAAGATGGAGGTAGCATGGCAGCTGATGCTTTGTTAACTTTGGTGAATTCAGAGGGACAGGCGGCTGGGAGCCAGAATAATGTTGAGCATGCCAGTTCCAAAATAACCGATGATCATCGTGTTCTTAGTGCCATGATTGGAATTGTTGATCCTGAATTTAGGAAGCAAATGTCCAGAAGTGGAGTTGGAAATGAGGAACCAATGTCTGACGCTGAGACGGATGAAGGCATCGAGGAAGGTGATTCAGATTCAGGTTCAGATGGCAGTGACAGCGAGGAGGCTATGGTTGAGGATTCTGTTGGGTAGCTTAAACGGAACTGACTGTTCATTGTAAATATCTCAATTCGCCGTCGTATGAGCTTGTATTATGCGTAGCGTAAGCCCCACCTGTGCATTTGTTTTTTTATTCGTTATTAAGTGTCTTTAGCAGCTCTTGGTGTTGTACGAAATCGAGACCTTTTGGTCTTCAACACACAAATAAAGATATGTACTTGCTCGGTTCTAAATTATAAAACGTTTTTGCTTTTTTATATACATTATTATTTTTAGTATATATCTAGACATGGTTATAGCATCGAGAATCTACGAAAGGCAAAATGTCTTATAAGTAGCTCTCTTCCGTCCATTTTTTTTAAAAAAAATCTCAAGGACTGGGAGATACTGTTCCCTTTCAATTGAGGGGTTCCAAAGATGAAAGACCGAATCATGTCAGCCTACATTATTACCCCGCAAAAGACATTCGGGTGTGGGTAAGCATTTGTATCGATCCTGAGGTATCAAAGTGCAAAAGCATCAATAAACACTACTAGTATTATAAAAGAATATTAATCGGCTACAATTTGATCAGTTTGGTAACTCAAGCAACTGTATCATCCAAAGAATAAATAAACAGGTACAAGAAGCTGGTTCATGACCTGGAAAAAATGCACGGTGCTTATTAACGACATTTAAAACCAATGAGTTAGGAAATGAAATAGTTTCAGTTCATCTAAGCCGATCTTTTCTTTTCTTCTTTTTTTTTTTCCTGCTCACGCAGCGGTGGATAATGGCTCTAACTGAGATCATTCCTGCGGTTCCTGCTTCTTCCCTGCGCCATTCTGCTGCGCCTGCTGCAGCTGGTAGAACGGTATCGGCGTCGCCTGCTGCTGCTGCTGCTGATGCAGTTGAAACATCTGCTCCTGAACGCTGATTTGGATCTGCTGGGTTAGATTGTTGGACGAGCAAGAATCCCCGAGCTCTGCAGTGGCGAGTTTCAGGCGTTGGACCTCGCCTGTCAGTGCGTCATTCAATGCTGTTCAACAAGACAACAAAGTACGAGATTAACCTCCAAAAACATATCAGAGTGTTCGGCTGCTGGGTGCAACCCTTAACATCAGCCATCCTACGGTGTTTCAGTCTCACAGCTCATGCAGCGGCAGCCACGATTCAATTAACCCATCAATTTCCAATTGTTGCTACCACTTAAACTCTATAGCTGACATATGTTATCTCAAAGCACATTGTCATACGCTAGCCTGCCTGAGCCTGCAGCAATTTTTTAGAGTGCATATGCTCCTCCGACATGCTAGACACTAAGCAAAGGAACCACATACTTTATCTAACGAAAGGGTGTGAGATTAAACAAACACGAGCAAATCTTGGTTCCTAGATCATGGTTAGCACATCTTCCTAGACACCAGTAGCAGTACATGCTAACGACTACCGGTATTGCGCGAGGGATCGGATCGCATAGAAAAGCAGCCAACCACCAACCACCAACCCGGCTGTCTCCAAATGCCAACACGAGCTCTCACCCACGATTCAGATTTTCAGAGCCGTGGGCACACGAACTGGGCCGGACAAGCCAGCATGTCAACGTCAACTTCAATGAGTTGCTTCTGCCCAGGGTTAAAAAAACCGCTCGGTAAACCGCGGTTTACCGCGGTTACCGGCCTAACCGGGCCGGACCGGTTCCGGTCCGGTCCGGTTAGGTATTCCCCAAATTCAAATTTTAAATTTAAAAAAAATGCTGAAAAAATTCCTAAAAATAGTTCATGATTTATAGAAGCCAATGGTGTAATTTTTTTTTAAATTCGAGTTCGTTTAGTATTTATTTATATGTATAGAAGTTTGAAAAAAAAGAAAAAAAATCCCGGTCCCGGCCCGTTAAGGCGCCCAAATTCAAATTTAAAATTTGAAAAAAACAAAAAATGCTGAAAAAATTCCTAAAAATAGTTCATGATTTATAGAAGCCAATGGTGTAAAATTTTTTTAAATTCGAGTTCGTTTAGTATTTATTTATACGTATAGAAGTTTGAAAAAAAAGAAAATTCCAAACTCAAACCGAGCGGTAAACCGCTCAAACCGAGCGGTTACCGCTCCAAACCGCCCGGTAAACCGGTGACAAACCGAACCGAAGACGCGTTTGAATTCAAATTCAAATTCGACCGGTTACCGGTAAACCGGAACCGGAGGCCGGCGGTTTGGGGTGACCGGTCGGTAAAAAAAAACCCTGGCTTCTGCTAACTTATCCAAGACTAGTGCCTAGCACACCGGACGTTGACGAACACAGCGAGGAAGAAGGAAGTGTGCAGGTGAGTGAGATGAGGACTTGAGGAGACAGCCGGGTTGGTGGTTGGTGGTTGGCTGCTTTTCTATGCGATCCGATCCCTCGCGCAATACCGGTAGTCGTTAGCATGTACTGCTACTGGTGTCTAGGAAGATGTGCTAACCATGATCTAGGAACCAAGATTTGCTCGTGTTTGTTTAATCTCACACCCTTTCGTTAGATAAAGTATGTGGTTCCTTTGCTTAGTGTCTAGCATGTCGGAGGAGCATATGCACTCTAAAAAATTGCTGCAGGCTCAGGCAGGCTAGCGTATGACAATGTGCTTTGAGATAACATATGTCAGCTATAGAGTTTAAGTGGTAGCAACAATTGGAAATTGATGGGTTAATTGAATCGTGGCTGCCGCTGCATGAGCTGTGAGACTGAAACACCGTAGGATGGCTGATGTTAAGGGTTGCACCCAGCAGCCGAACACTCTGATATGTTTTTGGAGGTTAATCTCGTACTTTGTTGTCTTGTTGAACAGCATTGAATGACGCACTGACAGGCGAGGTCCAACGCCTGAAACTCGCCACTGCAGAGCTCGGGGATTCTTGCTCGTCCAACAATCTAACCCAGCAGATCCAAATCAGCGTTCAGGAGCAGATGTTTCAACTGCATCAGCAGCAGCAGCAGCAGGCGACGCCGATACCGTTCTACCAGCTGCAGCAGGCGCAGCAGAATGGCGCAGGGAAGAAGCAGGAACCGCAGGAATGATCTCAGTTAGAGCCATTATCCACCGCTGCGTGAGCAGGAAAAAAAAAAAGAAGAAAAGAAAAGATCGGCTTAGATGAACTGAAACTATTTCATTTCCTAACTCATTGGTTTTAAATGTCGTTAATAAGCACCGTGCATTTTTTCCAGGTCATGAACCAGCTTCTTGTACCTGTTTATTTATTCTTTGGATGATACAGTTGCTTGAGTTACCAAACTGATCAAATTGTAGCCGATTAATATTCTTTTATAATACTAGTAGTGTTTATTGATGCTTTTGCACTTTGATACCTCAGGATCGATACAAATGCTTACCCACACCCGAATGTCTTTTGCGGGGTAATAATGTAGGCTGACATGATTCGGTCTTTCATCTTTGGAACCCCTCAATTGAAAGGGAACAGTATCTCCCAGTCCTTGAGATTTTTTTTAAAAAAAATGGACGGAAGAGAGCTACTTATAAGACATTTTGCCTTTCGTAGATTCTCGATGCTATAACCATGTCTAGATATATACTAAAAATAATAATGTATATAAAAAAGCAAAAACGTTTTATAATTTAGAACCGAGCAAGTACATATCTTTATTTGTGTGTTGAAGACCAAAAGGTCTCGATTTCGTACAACACCAAGAGCTGCTAAAGACACTTAATAACGAATAAAAAAACAAATGCACAGGTGGGGCTTACGCTACGCATAATACAAGCTCATACGACGGCGAATTGAGATATTTACAATGAACAGTCAGTTCCGTTTAAGCTACCCAACAGAATCCTCAACCATAGCCTCCTCGCTGTCACTGCCATCTGAACCTGAATCTGAATCACCTTCCTCGATGCCTTCATCCGTCTCAGCGTCAGACATTGGTTCCTCATTTCCAACTCCACTTCTGGACATTTGCTTCCTAAATTCAGGATCAACAATTCCAATCATGGCACTAAGAACACGATGATCATCGGTTATTTTGGAACTGGCATGCTCAACATTATTCTGGTTCCCAGCCGCCTGTCCCTCTGAATTCACCAAAGTTAACAAAGCATCAGCTGCCATGCTACCTCCATCTTCGTCTTGCTCTGTAGCATCGGCAGCATCTCCCAAGCTCCTTGGAGATTCGTTCTCCCCATTGACAGATGGAGCTGTTTCCACTGCCCAGCTCCCAGCAACTTCTGAGGCCAACAGATCAGCCGTTCCGATAGCCCCAACATGTGTTTCCTCCCGTTTGCTCTCAGAGAAAGCACCCTCATGTTTTTCTTCGGAACAGTGGCCAGTGCCATCATTGGGGATTGGAATAGGAACCACATTTGCTTGTGGCTGCCCTGCATCTTTGAGCAATGCAGTAGGTTCCTTGTTCTCTGGAAGCTGCACTTCGTCCTCTAGCGGCATAGTCTCTCCTCCCATATTGTCACATCTTTGGTCATCACAACCAACATTACCAGCTTGGCTTTCCGTCTCAGGAACTTGCTCAGTATCTGTTACCTCCCTCTCAGGAGCTGCAGAAACAGGATTGCCCTGAAAACCCGGCCTTAATCTCTCTGACCTTTCTGGACTGGTGCATTCTAGACCTTGAGTGCTGCCACCATCGGCAGTACCATCATCATCATGTTGCTCAGTTATGTTGGCATCTTCGTCACTGGAACTATGTTCACTTACCTGGGTATTTTCTGGTGAAGCACTTGAAGCTCCCACTGTATTTTTTGAGCAGCCTACTGACTTCATACCAGCATTATCAGTGGCTACGGTGGCTAGAGGCACTTTATTGAGATCCACACTCATGAAGGTGCTCTCATAGTTCTCTTCATCCTCCAAAGTTCTCTGCATAGCTTTCAGCTGTTCCTGCTGTTTCGCAAACAGAGAAGAGATTTCTTCTGTAGTTGAATAGAAAGCACGCAGCTGAGTCTCCCTGCAATAAGCAACATAGGGGGGAAATAGAAAAGGATTATACATATGCACAGCGCTTGGGATTCTTAATGTGCCTATATAAGACTGAAACATGATCCTTACCGTAGAATAATCCGTTCTCTAGCTCCTTGGTACCTCTGTTTCTCAATTGATAGATCTCTAATCGTTGCAGCTATTTCAAGCTCAAGTGCTGAGACCTTTGCCCATGCTTCTTCTCGAGCAGCCTGCTAACAAAAGGATATGCCTTGTCAGCGGAGAAACAACCTTCTATGCATGCTCATTTCACTGGAACATTTTTACCTTCTCATTCTCGAGTTCCTTCTTCAGTTTTCTCAATTCAGTTTCCAGATTTTCTGATTTCTGCAATCACAAGGGTGCAGAAGGGGGTAAGATATTATCAGCAACTAAAATACAGTGAATAAAAAATAATTAGATGTAATAACAGAAGTCTACCATGCACACTGCTTGGTACCTTTCGATTGTTGGCTGATACTAGCTGCTCGTCCTGAAGTTGAGCTTCCAGCTCTCTTACTTTTTTCTCGGATGTTACAAGATTATCTCGAGCATCTTCCTGCATGAGAAGAAGAAAGAACAAATAACTGTCATGCAGTAAAGGAATGGTAGATTCAAAGCAGTCATTGTGAAATAGCATACCAGCTTGGACCTCAAAGTTTCCACAAGCAAACGGGTTTCTTTTTCTGATTCCTGTAAACAGGGAGTGAAAGGTTATTAAACCTGTGATGCGAAAAAAAAAAATGAGTTCATGATCAGACTAACTGGAGTTAAGTATAACCTGAAGCTTGCTAATAACTTCTTTCTGTTCCCTTTGTTGTCTAAGGTAAGACTCTGCCTGTTTCTTAATTTCTTCTTGAGCCTCGGCTTGCACTTTATGCAATGCAGATTTCAAGTCATGTGCAGCCTTATCACGCTCTTCTCTTCTTAAGTTTCGCTCCTCACTTAGCTGTCCCTCAAGCTCACATATGATTGCTTTCTGGCTGGAAATGTTTCAAAATTCAAAGATATGAGATCCTCATGTAATAGTAAATGATGCATGGAAAGAGATGGACATTCTTTGTATTTGTTGTCAAATGGTAACAAGTTGATCTCACGGCAATGCAGAATACCTTGAAATTATCTCATCAGCATCCGCGCGTGATTGTTTAGATGCACTAAGCCTTTCATCCAGATCTTTTATAGAGTTCTGTAACTCTGTATTTGATGTACTGAGTGAATCTATTTGCTTATGTTTCTCCTCAAGTGCTGACCGAAGAGATTTAGTTTGATCAAGATAAGAACTCGACGTAGTTTCTCTCAACTCCTCAAGTTCCTACAGCAACAGATTTGCAAAATTTCAATTGTAGTAATTGTACAAAAAGAAAATGAGACATGATGACTGACGAGCACTGCCTAGGACGCACTGTTGAGGAGCGGTTTCAGATTCTTGCCCAGCAGATCAGTGGGAAGCATTGCAAGATATACAAGGACACCGTCTTAGGGGAGCTAAACCGCCACGAGCCTGTGCCTGTTTACCTCAAGGACACAAGGTTTGGTTTTTCTTCTTCTGGATCTTTCGATATCTGTCAGTTTCATTTTCTTTTCCTACATTTGTTGAACTAATCTCTGGTGCAGCTCAAATGGCACATTCGTTAACTGGACAAGGCTCAAGAAAAATTCATCCCCGGTCAAGCTTAATCGTGGGGACATTATATCATTTTCATCACCTCCTCATGACGGTAAGATCCTGTGAATAGTTCTGATTCATTCATACTGGGTTCACTAGGGTAGGTATTCATTTGCTAGCACTGTGTGCTACTATTGTTCTCTGCATTCAATTCATCATAATGTTTCTGTGGCATGTTATCACTGTTGTCTTGTGATTGATGTTACAAATCTTCTATTCAAGTTGAGGGTGTGTTTAGATACTTCAAACTTCCAAAAATTTTACAAGATTCCCCGTCACATCGAATCTTTGAACGCATGCATGGAGCATTAAATATAGGTAAAAAAATAACTAATTACACAGTTTGGTTGTAAATCACGAGACGAATCTTTCGAACCTAATTAGTTCATGATTGGACACTAATTGTCAAATACAAACGAAAGAGTTACTGCGCTTCCAAAAATTTTACAGCACCAACTAAACACAGTCTGAATGTTGCTTTTGCAGACAAATCCTTTGTATTTGTCTACCGGGAAGTTAACACAATCAGTTGTTTAGAAAATGGAGCTCCCATTCTTAAGAGGAAGTCAGGTGAGGAGTTTTCTATCTTATTGTTTGGTGATCATGACTATTCCCTCCATCCAAAAAAGAATGCAATTGTAGGTTTGGGATAAGTCGAACTTCCTTAAGTTTGTAGAAAATAATATAAATATTTATATTCCCAAGAATAGGTTTACTTCGAAAATGAAAACATATTTGATTGTTAATCTAATGATACTTATTTAGTTATTTGGCATCATAAATATTAGTACTTTCTGGTATAAATTTGGTCAAACTTGAATTTGTTTGACTACTTGGGAGGTGAGAATTGCATTCTTTTTGGGACAGAGGCAGTATGTTACAAGTTTTGATAGTTATCATGGTTTGATGGTCACGCTATGTTACAAGTTTTGATACCTGCACTTCTATTTTTTTTATCCTGAAGAGGAGGGTGGTTCTGGAAGCAAGAGGCTAAAGGGTCTTGGTATTGGTTCTCCTGATGGTCCTGTTTCACTAGACGATGTCCGAAGACTAGAAAAATCTAATGCTGTAAGTTGGCTCCTTTGACATGACAAAAATTTTGTGTCTTCGTAATTTGCTAACTTAGTAGCTTAAACTGATTCAGGATCTCAGGGAACAACTTGAGGCACATGTTGTGACAATTGAGACTTTGAGGGCTGAAATAAAAACGGCCCAAGTGCAGCATGGAAAGGTTATATATTACTTCCATGTCCCTCTCCCGCTTTTTGCATGACATGTTTTTATTTTTGCTTTTGTCTCGGTCTTATATTTCTCCTAGCATAAATAAATTTGCATCTTGTATTTCATGGCCCATGTCACTTCTAAATTCTAATATTGGTCTACTTGATGATGATGTTCCACCATTGTTTGTCACTGTGCACAACTCAATATACCCCTGATATATTAATTGTATATTCAATCAAGTTAATACCTATTTATCTGTGAGAGGATATAACCATTCCCTTTTACGTTGTTGTCATTGATTAGGTTTCTACTTACTTGAAGCTTGTACTCGTCAGTCATCATGTCTCATTTTCTTTTTGTACAATTACTACAATTGAAATTTTGCAAATCTGTTGCTGTAGGAACTTGAGGAGTTGAGAGAAACTACGTCGAGTTCTTATCTTGATCAAACTAAATCTCTTCGGTCAGCACTTGAGGAGAAACATAAGCAAATAGATTCACTCAGTACATCAAATACAGAGTTACAGAACTCTATAAAAGATCTGGATGAAAGGCTTAGTGCATCTAAACAATCACGCGCGGATGCTGATGAGATAATTTCAAGGTATTCTGCATTGCCGTGAGATCAACTTGTTACCATTTGACAACAAATACAAAGAATGTCCATCTCTTTCCATGCATCATTTACTATTACATGAGGATCTCATATCTTTGAATTTTGAAACATTTCCAGCCAGAAAGCAATCATATGTGAGCTTGAGGGACAGCTAAGTGAGGAGCGAAACTTAAGAAGAGAAGAGCGTGATAAGGCTGCACATGACTTGAAATCTGCATTGCATAAAGTGCAAGCCGAGGCTCAAGAAGAAATTAAGAAACAGGCAGAGTCTTACCTTAGACAACAAAGGGAACAGAAAGAAGTTATTAGCAAGCTTCAGGTTATACTTAACTCCAGTTAGTCTGATCATGAACTCATTTTTTTTTTTCGCATCACAGGTTTAATAACCTTTCACTCCCTGTTTACAGGAATCAGAAAAAGAAACCCGTTTGCTTGTGGAAACTTTGAGGTCCAAGCTGGTATGCTATTTCACAATGACTGCTTTGAATCTACCATTCCTTTACTGCATGACAGTTATTTGTTCTTTCTTCTTCTCATGCAGGAAGATGCTCGAGATAATCTTGTAACATCCGAGAAAAAAGTAAGAGAGCTGGAAGCTCAACTTCAGGACGAGCAGCTAGTATCAGCCAACAATCGAAAGGTACCAAGCAGTGTGCATGGTAGACTTCTGTTATTACATCTAATTATTTTTTATTCACTGTATTTTAGTTGCTGATAATATCTTACCCCCTTCTGCACCCTTGTGATTGCAGAAATCAGAAAATCTGGAAACTGAATTGAGAAAACTGAAGAAGGAACTCGAGAATGAGAAGGTAAAAATGTTCCAGTGAAATGAGCATGCATAGAAGGTTGTTTCTCCGCTGACAAGGCATATCCTTTTGTTAGCAGGCTGCTCGAGAAGAAGCATGGGCAAAGGTCTCAGCACTTGAGCTTGAAATAGCTGCAACGATTAGAGATCTATCAATTGAGAAACAGAGGTACCAAGGAGCTAGAGAACGGATTATTCTACGGTAAGGATCATGTTTCAGTCTTATATAGGCACATTAAGAATCCCAAGCGCTGTGCATATGTATAATCCTTTTCTATTTCCCCCCTATGTTGCTTATTGCAGGGAGACTCAGCTGCGTGCTTTCTATTCAACTACAGAAGAAATCTCTTCTCTGTTTGCGAAACAGCAGGAACAGCTGAAAGCTATGCAGAGAACTTTGGAGGATGAAGAGAACTATGAGAGCACCTTCATGAGTGTGGATCTCAATAAAGTGCCTCTAGCCACCGTAGCCACTGATAATGCTGGTATGAAGCCAGTAGGCTGCTCAAAAAATACAGTGGGAGCTTCAAGTGCTTCACCAGAAAATACCCAGGTAAGTGAACATAGTTCCAGTGACGAAGATGCCAACATAACTGAGCAACATGATGATGATGGTACTGCCGATGGTGGCAGCACTCAAGGTCTAGAATGCACCAGTCCAGAAAGGTCAGAGAGATTAAGGCCGGGTTTTCAGGGCAATCCTGTTTCTGCAGCTCCTGAGAGGGAGGTAACAGATACTGAGCAAGTTCCTGAGACGGAAAGCCAAGCTGGTAATGTTGGTTGTGATGACCAAAGATGTGACAATATGGGAGGAGAGACTATGCCGCTAGAGGACGAAGTGCAGCTTCCAGAGAACAAGGAACCTACTGCATTGCTCAAAGATGCAGGGCAGCCACAAGCAAATGTGGTTCCTATTCCAATCCCCAATGATGGCACTGGCCACTGTTCCGAAGAAAAACATGAGGGTGCTTTCTCTGAGAGCAAACGGGAGGAAACACATGTTGGGGCTATCGGAACGGCTGATCTGTTGGCCTCAGAAGTTGCTGGGAGCTGGGCAGTGGAAACAGCTCCATCTGTCAATGGGGAGAACGAATCTCCAAGGAGCTTGGGAGATGCTGCCGATGCTACAGAGCAAGACGAAGATGGAGGTAGCATGGCAGCTGATGCTTTGTTAACTTTGGTGAATTCAGAGGGACAGGCGGCTGGGAGCCAGAATAATGTTGAGCATGCCAGTTCCAAAATAACCGATGATCATCGTGTTCTTAGTGCCATGATTGGAATTGTTGATCCTGAATTTAGGAAGCAAATGTCCAGAAGTGGAGTTGGAAATGAGGAACCAATGTCTGACGCTGAGACGGATGAAGGCATCGAGGAAGGTGATTCAGATTCAGGTTCAGATGGCAGTGACAGCGAGGAGGCTATGGTTGAGGATTCTGTTGGGTAGCTTAAACGGAACTGACTGTTCATTGTAAATATCTCAATTCGCCGTCGTATGAGCTTGTATTATGCGTAGCGTAAGCCCCACCTGTGCATTTGTTTTTTTATTCGTTATTAAGTGTCTTTAGCAGCTCTTGGTGTTGTACGAAATCGAGACCTTTTGGTCTTCAACACACAAATAAAGATATGTACTTGCTCGGTTCTAAATTATAAAACGTTTTTGCTTTTTTATATACATTATTATTTTTAGTATATATCTAGACATGGTTATAGCATCGAGAATCTACGAAAGGCAAAATGTCTTATAAGTAGCTCTCTTCCGTCCATTTTTTTTAAAAAAAATCTCAAGGACTGGGAGATACTGTTCCCTTTCAATTGAGGGGTTCCAAAGATGAAAGACCGAATCATGTCAGCCTACATTATTACCCCGCAAAAGACATTCGGGTGTGGGTAAGCATTTGTATCGATCCTGAGGTATCAAAGTGCAAAAGCATCAATAAACACTACTAGTATTATAAAAGAATATTAATCGGCTACAATTTGATCAGTTTGGTAACTCAAGCAACTGTATCATCCAAAGAATAAATAAACAGGTACAAGAAGCTGGTTCATGACCTGGAAAAAATGCACGGTGCTTATTAACGACATTTAAAACCAATGAGTTAGGAAATGAAATAGTTTCAGTTCATCTAAGCCGATCTTTTCTTTTCTTCTTTTTTTTTTTCCTGCTCACGCAGCGGTGGATAATGGCTCTAACTGAGATCATTCCTGCGGTTCCTGCTTCTTCCCTGCGCCATTCTGCTGCGCCTGCTGCAGCTGGTAGAACGGTATCGGCGTCGCCTGCTGCTGCTGCTGCTGATGCAGTTGAAACATCTGCTCCTGAACGCTGATTTGGATCTGCTGGGTTAGATTGTTGGACGAGCAAGAATCCCCGAGCTCTGCAGTGGCGAGTTTCAGGCGTTGGACCTCGCCTGTCAGTGCGTCATTCAATGCTGTTCAACAAGACAACAAAGTACGAGATTAACCTCCAAAAACATATCAGAGTGTTCGGCTGCTGGGTGCAACCCTTAACATCAGCCATCCTACGGTGTTTCAGTCTCACAGCTCATGCAGCGGCAGCCACGATTCAATTAACCCATCAATTTCCAATTGTTGCTACCACTTAAACTCTATAGCTGACATATGTTATCTCAAAGCACATTGTCATACGCTAGCCTGCCTGAGCCTGCAGCAATTTTTTAGAGTGCATATGCTCCTCCGACATGCTAGACACTAAGCAAAGGAACCACATACTTTATCTAACGAAAGGGTGTGAGATTAAACAAACACGAGCAAATCTTGGTTCCTAGATCATGGTTAGCACATCTTCCTAGACACCAGTAGCAGTACATGCTAACGACTACCGGTATTGCGCGAGGGATCGGATCGCATAGAAAAGCAGCCAACCACCAACCACCAACCCGGCTGTCTCCAAATGCCAACACGAGCTCTCACCCACGATTCAGATTTTCAGAGCCGTGGGCACACGAACTGGGCCGGACAAGCCAGCATGTCAACGTCAACTTCAATGAGTTGCTTCTGCCCAGGGTTAAAAAAACCGCTCGGTAAACCGCGGTTTACCGCGGTTACCGGCCTAACCGGGCCGGACCGGTTCCGGTCCGGTCCGGTTAGGTATTCCCCAAATTCAAATTTTAAATTTAAAAAAAATGCTGAAAAAATTCCTAAAAATAGTTCATGATTTATAGAAGCCAATGGTGTAATTTTTTTTTAAATTCGAGTTCGTTTAGTATTTATTTATATGTATAGAAGTTTGAAAAAAAAGAAAAAAAATCCCGGTCCCGGCCCGTTAAGGCGCCCAAATTCAAATTTAAAATTTGAAAAAAACAAAAAATGCTGAAAAAATTCCTAAAAATAGTTCATGATTTATAGAAGCCAATGGTGTAAAATTTTTTTAAATTCGAGTTCGTTTAGTATTTATTTATACGTATAGAAGTTTGAAAAAAAAGAAAATTCCAAACTCAAACCGAGCGGTAAACCGCTCAAACCGAGCGGTTACCGCTCCAAACCGCCCGGTAAACCGGTGACAAACCGAACCGAAGACGCGTTTGAATTCAAATTCAAATTCGACCGGTTACCGGTAAACCGGAACCGGAGGCCGGCGGTTTGGGGGGTGACCGGTCGGTAAAAAAAAACCCTGGCTTCTGCTAACTTATCCAAGACTAGTGCCTAGCACACCGGACGTTGACGAACACAGCGAGGAAGAAGGAAGTGTGCAGGTGAGTGAGATGAGGACTTGAGGAGACGCACCGTCACGAAGCTGCGCCTGCTGCTCCATGGCCTGCAGCCGGAACTTGAGCTCGTTGTTCTGCGTCGCGATCCCCGCGGAGTCCCGCTGTGAGGACAAAAAAAAGATGTGATCAAGATCAACGATTGGCGCGAACTCTCTGGGGATTTCGCTGCAATTCAAAGTGCATTGGAAATCAAGCGAGGACAGCTTAGGGAAGAGTAGCTAGGTACCTGAAGAAGCGTTAGCTGGGCGGAGAGAGTGGTGGCCTCCGTCTGCAGGATCTGCACCTTCTGCTCCAGCTCCGCAATGTACCGCATCTTCCGCTCCTTGGACCGCGCCGCCGACTGCCTGTTGGCCAGCACCCTAGCAATAGCAAACGACGAACCACAGCTCCATCAGTCCAAAGCTAAACATTTTTCAAGCTCGATGGATCCAAAGAAGTAGTAAGAACAACGGAGCCACGCGCGAGAGCTCAAGGATTTAAGATGAGTGGCATTGAGTAAGTACTGGGAGTAGTTTTACCTCTTGACGCGCTTGGGGTCGGCGAGCGCCATCTCGGCCAGCTTCTCGTCGGCCACGATCTTCTTCATCTCGACGGGGGTGAACTCGCCGCTGCCGAACTCGAGGCTGAACCTGTTGGGCCCCGGAATGACGCCGTTGGCGGCGCCCGTCGCGCCGGCGGAGAAGTTGAGCTTGCCGATGAGGCTGTCCATGGACAGGCTCCTGGCGTGGCGCGCCAAGGGCGCGGCGGCCGGTTCCCCCGCGGCAGTCCTCTTGAGCCCCTCCCGCCTGTCGGCGGCGGCGGCGGCAGCGGTCCAGAGGCGTATCCCGGCGCGGCTGTCGGCGGCGCACGCCTCCGACTCGTTCTCGCTGCTGTCGGTGCCGTTGGTCTTCATGCTGCTCCCGCGGCTGTCCCCGTCGTCGTGGCGGTCGTCGGAGGAGTTGAGCCCCTCCAGGTTGAGGTACGCGTTGAACAGGTCGTCGTCGCCGCCGCCGTGGAGGTGGCCGGCCCAGCCGTGCTCCACCTTGGGCGGCGGCAGCTGGTGGTGGCCATGGCCCCCGCCGAACGCCGGCGGGAAGTACCCGAACGGGACGTCGCTGCGGGAGCGCCGGTGCGCCTTGGGCGGGCCCTGCTGCCGCGCCGCGGGGTCGACGACGGCCTCCATGCACACGTCCCCGCGATGCTGGGCAGCGAACACCTGCGGCGGCGTCGGCGGTAGTCCCGGCGGCCTGGTCAGCTTGGCGCTGCCCTGCTCGGCCACGAACGCCGCCATCGGCAGCGACATCCCCAGCGCCTGCTGCATCATCGCGGCCGCGTGAGCGTCGCCGACGCTGTTCATGCTGCGGACGGGCGACGTACGCAGCGCGGCGGCGGTGGCACGGAATGGAATGCGGGGCCGGGGCCGGGTCTCTGGGTCGTGCGGGCGCGTTTAAGGGTATTTAATCGCCGTTTGGTGAGGCGGTGGTGGGGTGGGGTTGCCCGTTGCCGTGCCGCTCCACTATTTCTTCCTTGGTGCGCTCGCCTGGGCCTCGCTACGCGCCACTCAGCGTTCGGCAAGCCTAGCACTGCATGCTGTTTGGGAGCGGGCCGGGCAAGACGCAAGAACGTCGTGCGCATAGCATGTGCATCCACCTCGTGCAATACCGTAGTCGTTAGCATGTACTGCTACTGGTGTCTAGGAAGATGTGCTAACCATGATCTAGGAACCAAGATTTGCTCGTGTTTGTTTAATCTCACACCCTTTTGTTAGCAGGCTGCTCGAGAAGAAGCATGGGCAAAGGTCTCAGCACTTGAGCTTGAAATAGCTGCAACGATTAGAGATCTATCAATTGAGAAACAGAGGTACCAAGGAGCTAGAGAACGGATTATTCTACGGTAAGGATCATGTTTCAGTCTTATATAGGCACATTAAGAATCCCAAGCGCTGTGCATATGTATAATCCTTTTCTATTTCCCCCCTATGTTGCTTATTGCAGGGAGACTCAGCTGCGTGCTTTCTATTCAACTACAGAAGAAATCTCTTCTCTGTTTGCGAAACAGCAGGAACAGCTGAAAGCTATGCAGAGAACTTTGGAGGATGAAGAGAACTATGAGAGCACCTTCATGAGTGTGGATCTCAATAAAGTGCCTCTAGCCACCGTAGCCACTGATAATGCTGGTATGAAGCCAGTAGGCTGCTCAAAAAATACAGTGGGAGCTTCAAGTGCTTCACCAGAAAATACCCAGGTAAGTGAACATAGTTCCAGTGACGAAGATGCCAACATAACTGAGCAACATGATGATGATGGTACTGCCGATGGTGGCAGCACTCAAGGTCTAGAATGCACCAGTCCAGAAAGGTCAGAGAGATTAAGGCCGGGTTTTCAGGGCAATCCTGTTTCTGCAGCTCCTGAGAGGGAGGTAACAGATACTGAGCAAGTTCCTGAGACGGAAAGCCAAGCTGGTAATGTTGGTTGTGATGACCAAAGATGTGACAATATGGGAGGAGAGACTATGCCGCTAGAGGACGAAGTGCAGCTTCCAGAGAACAAGGAACCTACTGCATTGCTCAAAGATGCAGGGCAGCCACAAGCAAATGTGGTTCCTATTCCAATCCCCAATGATGGCACTGGCCACTGTTCCGAAGAAAAACATGAGGGTGCTTTCTCTGAGAGCAAACGGGAGGAAACACATGTTGGGGCTATCGGAACGGCTGATCTGTTGGCCTCAGAAGTTGCTGGGAGCTGGGCAGTGGAAACAGCTCCATCTGTCAATGGGGAGAACGAATCTCCAAGGAGCTTGGGAGATGCTGCCGATGCTACAGAGCAAGACGAAGATGGAGGTAGCATGGCAGCTGATGCTTTGTTAACTTTGGTGAATTCAGAGGGACAGGCGGCTGGGAGCCAGAATAATGTTGAGCATGCCAGTTCCAAAATAACCGATGATCATCGTGTTCTTAGTGCCATGATTGGAATTGTTGATCCTGAATTTAGGAAGCAAATGTCCAGAAGTGGAGTTGGAAATGAGGAACCAATGTCTGACGCTGAGACGGATGAAGGCATCGAGGAAGGTGATTCAGATTCAGGTTCAGATGGCAGTGACAGCGAGGAGGCTATGGTTGAGGATTCTGTTGGGTAGCTTAAACGGAACTGACTGTTCATTGTAAATATCTCAATTCGCCGTCGTATGAGCTTGTATTATGCGTAGCGTAAGCCCCACCTGTGCATTTGTTTTTTTATTCGTTATTAAGTGTCTTTAGCAGCTCTTGGTGTTGTACGAAATCGAGACCTTTTGGTCTTCAACACACAAATAAAGATATGTACTTGCTCGGTTCTAAATTATAAAACGTTTTTGCTTTTTTATATACATTATTATTTTTAGTATATATCTAGACATGGTTATAGCATCGAGAATCTACGAAAGGCAAAATGTCTTATAAGTAGCTCTCTTCCGTCCATTTTTTTTAAAAAAAATCTCAAGGACTGGGAGATACTGTTCCCTTTCAATTGAGGGGTTCCAAAGATGAAAGACCGAATCATGTCAGCCTACATTATTACCCCGCAAAAGACATTCGGGTGTGGGTAAGCATTTGTATCGATCCTGAGGTATCAAAGTGCAAAAGCATCAATAAACACTACTAGTATTATAAAAGAATATTAATCGGCTACAATTTGATCAGTTTGGTAACTCAAGCAACTGTATCATCCAAAGAATAAATAAACAGGTACAAGAAGCTGGTTCATGACCTGGAAAAAATGCACGGTGCTTATTAACGACATTTAAAACCAATGAGTTAGGAAATGAAATAGTTTCAGTTCATCTAAGCCGATCTTTTCTTTTCTTCTTTTTTTTTTTCCTGCTCACGCAGCGGTGGATAATGGCTCTAACTGAGATCATTCCTGCGGTTCCTGCTTCTTCCCTGCGCCATTCTGCTGCGCCTGCTGCAGCTGGTAGAACGGTATCGGCGTCGCCTGCTGCTGCTGCTGCTGATGCAGTTGAAACATCTGCTCCTGAACGCTGATTTGGATCTGCTGGGTTAGATTGTTGGACGAGCAAGAATCCCCGAGCTCTGCAGTGGCGAGTTTCAGGCGTTGGACCTCGCCTGTCAGTGCGTCATTCAATGCTGTTCAACAAGACAACAAAGTACGAGATTAACCTCCAAAAACATATCAGAGTGTTCGGCTGCTGGGTGCAACCCTTAACATCAGCCATCCTACGGTGTTTCAGTCTCACAGCTCATGCAGCGGCAGCCACGATTCAATTAACCCATCAATTTCCAATTGTTGCTACCACTTAAACTCTATAGCTGACATATGTTATCTCAAAGCACATTGTCATACGCTAGCCTGCCTGAGCCTGCAGCAATTTTTTAGAGTGCATATGCTCCTCCGACATGCTAGACACTAAGCAAAGGAACCACATACTTTATCTAACGAAAGGGTGTGAGATTAAACAAACACGAGCAAATCTTGGTTCCTAGATCATGGTTAGCACATCTTCCTAGACACCAGTAGCAGTACATGCTAACGACTACCGGTATTGCACGAGGTGGATGCACATGCTATGCGCACGACGTTCTTGCGTCTTGCCCGGCCCGCTCCCAAACAGCATGCAGTGCTAGGCTTGCCGAACGCTGAGTGGCGCGTAGCGAGGCCCAGGCGAGCGCACCAAGGAAGAAATAGTGGAGCGGCACGGCAACGGGCAACCCCACCCCACCACCGCCTCACCAAACGGCGATTAAAAATACCCTTAAACGCGCCCGCACGACCCAGAGACCCGGCCCCGGCCCCGCATTCCATTCCGTGCCACCGCCGCCGCGCTGCGTACGTCGCCCGTCCGCAGCATGAACAGCGTCGGCGACGCTCACGCGGCCGCGATGATGCAGCAGGCGCTGGGGATGTCGCTGCCGATGGCGGCGTTCGTGGCCGAGCAGGGCAGCGCCAAGCTGACCAGGCCGCCGGGACTACCGCCGACGCCGCCGCAGGTGTTCGCTGCCCAGCATCGCGGGGACGTGTGCATGGAGGCCGTCGTCGACCCCGCGGCGCGGCAGCAGGGCCCGCCCAAGGCGCACCGGCGCTCCCGCAGCGACGTCCCGTTCGGGTACTTCCCGCCGGCGTTCGGCGGGGGCCATGGCCACCACCAGCTGCCGCCGCCCAAGGTGGAGCACGGCTGGGCCGGCCACCTCCACGGCGGCGGCGACGACGACCTGTTCAACGCGTACCTCAACCTGGAGGGGCTCAACTCCTCCGACGACCGCCACGACGACGGGGACAGCCGCGGGAGCAGCATGAAGACCAACGGCACCGACAGCAGCGAGAACGAGTCGGAGGCGTGCGCCGCCGACAGCCGCGCCGGGATACGCCTCTGGACCGCTGCCGCCGCCGCCGCCGACAGGCGGGAGGGGCTCAAGAGGACTGCCGCGGGGGAACCGGCCGCCGCGCCCTTGGCGCGCCACGCCAGGAGCCTGTCCATGGACAGCCTCATCGGCAAGCTCAACTTCTCCGCCGGCGCGACGGGCGCCGCCAACGGCGTCATTCCGGGGCCCAACAGGTTCAGCCTCGAGTTCGGCAGCGGCGAGTTCACCCCCGTCGAGATGAAGAAGATCGTGGCCGACGAGAAGCTGGCCGAGATGGCGCTCGCCGACCCCAAGCGCGTCAAGAGGTAAAACTACTCCCAGTACTTACTCAATGCCACTCATCTTAAATCCTTGAGCTCTCGCGCGTGGCTCCGTTGTTCTTACTACTTCTTTGGATCCATCGAGCTTGAAAAATGTTTAGCTTTGGACTGATGGAGCTGTGGTTCGTCGTTTGCTATTGCTAGGGTGCTGGCCAACAGGCAGTCGGCGGCGCGGTCCAAGGAGCGGAAGATGCGGTACATTGCGGAGCTGGAGCAGAAGGTGCAGATCCTGCAGACGGAGGCCACCACTCTCTCCGCCCAGCTAACGCTTCTTCAGGTACCTAGCTACTCTTCCCTAAGCTGTCCTCGCTTGATTTCCAATGCACTTTGAATTGCAGCGAAATCCCCAGAGAGTTCGCGCCAATCGTTGATCTTGATCACATCTTTTTTTTGTCCTCACAGCGGGACTCCGCGGGGATCGCGACGCAGAACAACGAGCTCAAGTTCCGGCTGCAGGCCATGGAGCAGCAGGCGCAGCTTCGTGACGGTGCGTCTCCTCAAGTCCTCATCTCACTCACCTGCACACTTCCTTCTTCCTCGCTGTGTTCGTCAACGTCCGGTGTGCTAGGCACTAGTCTTGGATAAGTTAGCAGAAGCCAGGGTTTTTTTTTACCGACCGGTCACCCCAAACCGCCGGCCTCCGGTTCCGGTTTACCGGTAACCGGTCGAATTTGAATTTGAATTCAAACGCGTCTTCGGTTCGGTTTGTCACCGGTTTACCGGGCGGTTTGGAGCGGTAACCGCTCGGTTTGAGCGGTTTACCGCTCGGTTTGAGTTTGGAATTTTCTTTTTTTTCAAACTTCTATACGTATAAATAAATACTAAACGAACTCGAATTTAAAAAAATTTTACACCATTGGCTTCTATAAATCATGAACTATTTTTAGGAATTTTTTCAGCATTTTTTGTTTTTTTCAAATTTTAAATTTGAATTTGGGCGCCTTAACGGGCCGGGACCGGGATTTTTTTTCTTTTTTTTCAAACTTCTATACATATAAATAAATACTAAACGAACTCGAATTTAAAAAAAATTACACCATTGGCTTCTATAAATCATGAACTATTTTTAGGAATTTTTTCAGCATTTTTTTTAAATTTAAAATTTGAATTTGGGGAATACCTAACCGGACCGGACCGGAACCGGTCCGGCCCGGTTAGGCCGGTAACCGCGGTAAACCGCGGTTTACCGAGCGGTTTTTTTAACCCTGGGCAGAAGCAACTCATTGAAGTTGACGTTGACATGCTGGCTTGTCCGGCCCAGTTCGTGTGCCCACGGCTCTGAAAATCTGAATCGTGGGTGAGAGCTCGTGTTGGCATTTGGAGACAGCCGGGTTGGTGGTTGGTGGTTGGCTGCTTTTCTATGCGATCCGATCCCTCGCGCAATACCGGTAGTCGTTAGCATGTACTGCTACTGGTGTCTAGGAAGATGTGCTAACCATGATCTAGGAACCAAGATTTGCTCGTGTTTGTTTAATCTCACACCCTTTCGTTAGATAAAGTATGTGGTTCCTTTGCTTAGTGTCTAGCATGTCGGAGGAGCATATGCACTCTAAAAAATTGCTGCAGGCTCAGGCAGGCTAGCGTATGACAATGTGCTTTGAGATAACATATGTCAGCTATAGAGTTTAAGTGGTAGCAACAATTGGAAATTGATGGGTTAATTGAATCGTGGCTGCCGCTGCATGAGCTGTGAGACTGAAACACCGTAGGATGGCTGATGTTAAGGGTTGCACCCAGCAGCCGAACACTCTGATATGTTTTTGGAGGTTAATCTCGTACTTTGTTGTCTTGTTGAACAGCATTGAATGACGCACTGACAGGCGAGGTCCAACGCCTGAAACTCGCCACTGCAGAGCTCGGGGATTCTTGCTCGTCCAACAATCTAACCCAGCAGATCCAAATCAGCGTTCAGGAGCAGATGTTTCAACTGCATCAGCAGCAGCAGCAGCAGGCGACGCCGATACCGTTCTACCAGCTGCAGCAGGCGCAGCAGAATGGCGCAGGGAAGAAGCAGGAACCGCAGGAATGATCTCAGTTAGAGCCATTATCCACCGCTGCGTGAGCAGGAAAAAAAAAAAGAAGAAAAGAAAAGATCGGCTTAGATGAACTGAAACTATTTCATTTCCTAACTCATTGGTTTTAAATGTCGTTAATAAGCACCGTGCATTTTTTCCAGGTCATGAACCAGCTTCTTGTACCTGTTTATTTATTCTTTGGATGATACAGTTGCTTGAGTTACCAAACTGATCAAATTGTAGCCGATTAATATTCTTTTATAATACTAGTAGTGTTTATTGATGCTTTTGCACTTTGATACCTCAGGATCGATACAAATGCTTACCCACACCCGAATGTCTTTTGCGGGGTAATAATGTAGGCTGACATGATTCGGTCTTTCATCTTTGGAACCCCTCAATTGAAAGGGAACAGTATCTCCCAGTCCTTGAGATTTTTTTTAAAAAAAATGGACGGAAGAGAGCTACTTATAAGACATTTTGCCTTTCGTAGATTCTCGATGCTATAACCATGTCTAGATATATACTAAAAATAATAATGTATATAAAAAAGCAAAAACGTTTTATAATTTAGAACCGAGCAAGTACATATCTTTATTTGTGTGTTGAAGACCAAAAGGTCTCGATTTCGTACAACACCAAGAGCTGCTAAAGACACTTAATAACGAATAAAAAAACAAATGCACAGGTGGGGCTTACGCTACGCATAATACAAGCTCATACGACGGCGAATTGAGATATTTACAATGAACAGTCAGTTCCGTTTAAGCTACCCAACAGAATCCTCAACCATAGCCTCCTCGCTGTCACTGCCATCTGAACCTGAATCTGAATCACCTTCCTCGATGCCTTCATCCGTCTCAGCGTCAGACATTGGTTCCTCATTTCCAACTCCACTTCTGGACATTTGCTTCCTAAATTCAGGATCAACAATTCCAATCATGGCACTAAGAACACGATGATCATCGGTTATTTTGGAACTGGCATGCTCAACATTATTCTGGCTCCCAGCCGCCTGTCCCTCTGAATTCACCAAAGTTAACAAAGCATCAGCTGCCATGCTACCTCCATCTT
>JAHUYU010000120.1:0-38900 GCA_030439765.1 Tripidium arundinaceum | reverse complement strand
TGTGGTCCGACAATCGAGATAAGGTCAAATGTGGCGGTGGTCTCACAGGAGGGTAGGTGGCAATCCAGCAACCTCTCTAGCAGCCAGAGGAGACCTTTCACCAGCCTCCACACCAGCAGTACTACCAGCCACCACACTATGGCTACCCATACGACTCAGGATATCAGGGACAGGACATGTGATAGTCTTCATACGAGCCCTTTAGTCAGTACTATGGGTATCCACAGTAGCAGACAGGTGGTGGTGAGGAGGAGATAAACCCTGCAGAGGCAGATCCATAGGTCCAGGCAGCGCTTTTCAGGACTTACTCTAGGAGGCCACGTGCTCCTACAGATCAGGCTGGACCTTCTACCTCAACTGGTGACCCTCCTCGACGTTCAGCGCGCTTCACTTCGAGTACACACACCGCTGGACGTGCCCGCAATCGACTCCGACTCAGACGAGTGATTTGATTCTTTTCTTCTTTTCTTCGCTTTTTGGTGCTTGGTGCCAAAGGGGGAGAAAAGTAGGGGGTCAAATTCGCTTTCACGCCTTGGTGTCGACTTCATCAGCTGCGGGCTTCAATTTTAGATTCTTTGAGAGCTGTTTAGACTAGCTGTTAGCTTGAGAGAAAACTTCTTTTTCGTAATAAGCTGGCTCTTTGAACTTATTCATCTTCGGTTGTGAACATGTATTTGAGCTTAATGTTTTAGCTTGTCATACTTTGTGCTTAAACTGCTTTTAAATTCATATATTGTGCTGTGAAAATTTGGCCCTGTTCTGACTGTTGAAGTCAGGGCGGCAGTGCCACCCTGCTAGGGCGACAGTGACGCTCTGTGTTCTTGTGGCCAAATGTTGAGTGCTTTGACTGACATGATCTTGCTGATGCATAAGTTGTTTTACTCTAATATCATGTTCAGTTACCCACAGCTGACATGGATGTTGGATTATTCTTCATGTATGTGTGAAAATTGGCCTCTTATGCCAAATTGAGAATTCAAATCTCAATTCACACATTCAGGGGGAGCCTTCCACATCCATTGCTTTAAATCTCAGTACAATAATTATTATCTTTTGTAAGCTCTAATTGTGTTGGCATCAATCATCAAAAAGGGGGAGATTGTAAGTGCAATCAAGCCCTAAAGTGGGTTTTGGTGTTGATGACCCCTCAATTAGAGGACTAATGAGATTTATTGAGATGACAAGCTGGGAATTAAATAGGAGGGTGATGAACAGGTTGCATGTACCCCATAATTGCTATGGATGGCTATGCTGGACTTAAAAGGGTTTAAATTCATTTTATTTTGAATATTGAGTTTAGGTATGCCGTACTATAAATAGGGATTTTAGGATAACTGTGTCAACTGTGCAACCAGATGCTCAAATCTTCATAAATACATCCTCTCACCCACTCTTAATAACCAGCCAAAATTCATCCTATTTGGGCTATTAAAGGCAGGGTGGCAGTGCCGCCCTTAGAGAGCGGCAGTGCCGCCCTCTGATGACCGTTGGGCTCGGGCCCGTATTTATACAGCAGGCCCAGCCCACAACGGTCATCTTCTTCCTCTGCTCGTTCAGTTCGAAACTAGACAGACCAAAAGCTCATCCTCTCTCCTCCATTGAAGCTCCACCTTCCCTCAAGCCGATCTGTGATTTCCACCATCAAAACTTGAGAGAAAAGGCAGCAAAACTCAATAGGAGAGCAGATCCACTGATTCCCAAAGTCAAAAGAGCATTTGGTTCACGTTTGGCCGGCGGGTTCTAGGGTTTATTACTCTTGGAGCTTGCTCCTAGCCGGCTAGGCGTCGCTCAAGAGCTTGGCAAACTGTTGTGGCATCCTTGGGAAGTTTGTAATCCAAGATTGCAGCTAGTGAATCACCTCTCATCTCAAGAGTTCACTCTCTTGACTTGAGATCGAGGAGAAAGACAAACCTTGGTGGCAAGCCCAAACCTTTAGTGGCTTCCTCAACAAGGTGGACGTAGGCAAGCCTTGGTGGCGAGCTGAACCACGGGGTAAATCTTGTGTCACTTGTTCTTATTGTGTTCTTGCTGTTCTTCATGTTCTAGGGTTAGTGCTAGACCTTAGATCTGTGTGATTACAAGCATTCTGTGGTATTCAGTCTTCGAGCTGAATTTTCTCTTCATATTGCATCGTTACACTTCTTAGGCTATCAGATTACATACTACAAAGTTTCAGCTCGTTTGAGTTATTATTTGAGGTGCGGCAGTGCCACCCTGGCAGAGCGGCAGTGCCGCCCTAGGTTCTGATTGAATCTCGAGCTGAGTTTTTGCAGGCCTATTCACCCCCCCTCTAGGCCATCATTGTGTACCAGAGATCCTACAGATGTAAATGCATGTAAATGTCTAGCCCTTGTAACTTGATTCAGACAATGCTTGTATTATCTGTACTGAACTGCAATTCTTTTTCTGTTTCTGCATTCATAATCAGTGCACCCTCACCATGCATCAGTCATCTCTGAGAGAGATAGGAGCACTGCAACCTCTGAGAAACAGTACTGCATGTTTTAGTCTGGACATATGGAGCTACAGAGCTTCCAATTATACATGTTGGGCTCAATTAAGAGTTTATTTTCAAGTTACAGAGTTTTTTTGTTTATCATGCTAGAAAAATAGTTTCTGGACAGCTGCTGGTCATTTGATAATTCTAACTGAATAGCAATTATCTTTTGCATGGCTATTTGTTTATTGAAAATAGAAGGAGCTACTTATAGGTTATGATGATGTCATGTTGCTGAAAACAGATGGAGCTGTCAGTGGAAATTGTATGGTTCTTACTGGAAATTGCTATTTTTGGCTTGGTCTATCTGTGTTGATTAGAGTTGTGACCTGCAGTGTGCAATATTTCAATTTGAGGTTCGATTCATCACATTAAGGATAAGTGAACTTTCTTATTTTTGCCTATTTAGCACTTTAGCTACTGAATAGAGCTCCAGACTGCCCTGCTTTCCCCTCGGCCGGCTGACATTGTAAAACAATTTATCATGGAAGATACGTTAATACACTGCCCTACCTCAAGGCATCCGTGCGGCTTCAGTCCATAACTCTGTGCTGCTCGTTGGGCAGAGGACGATGTATCATGTATGGGAAATCTTCCTTTGGACGCTGATGTGTTAGAATATGGATCAGAGTCGGTTCTTTGGTGCTGGGAGGTAAGCTGGATGTTACTTTTCAAGTTGGTGTTCTTTTGATTCTATTGTTTTGTATTTTCCATTAAAAATTCTATCTTTTAAATGCGTATGCAGATAAGAGATCTGAAATTGATGCTTGTGAAAGCACGCAACATTCTGAGTACACGAAAATCTATCAGAAAGAAAATCCATGAGAAAATCACCACCATCTACTCTAAGGAAAACTTTGTTCTTACATTGATCCACAATTTGCCCTGTTAGAAGTTATTTATTTACACATTTCGTTTTGCTGTGGAGAATATATAATGAGAGTTTGTCCAATTCTTTCAATATAATGGCATGTTTCTCGGCCCCAACGGGGAAAATGGTATGCTTTACAGTTATAGTTACATTCGAACTGGCCAGATGCTAAATCAACTTATATCTATGCACGTATTGATAGAACTTGTAAATCTTTATTTTCTGTTCCTTATTTCTTACTCGCTCACTCACTAAGCATCGGTATCATTGGAAACAACTTTGCTATTTCTGAAAAATCCAGGAGTTGAAGTCCAAGTAAATGATCTAAAAAAGCATCACTAAAATTAAATAAATCACTGAATTTGGAAGGGTTCAAATCACTGAATCACAGAATGGCCTGTACCATCATGCATAGTGCTGTTGCATTTGTGTGGATTCACATGCACGTTTTCGTTGTTCCTTGAGGTTGTGAAAGTCCTAATGTGTAAGCCTTTTCAATAATGTCACTGTTAATTTGAGGTTGACTGTGACATGGTTTCGAGTTTGACTTGATATTTTTAGGGCGCTTCATTCACTCATGATGTAAGTTAGACCCAAATTATGTGGCATGTCCATTTGTTGATGTAGTGAAAGTTAAAATCTAGGAAAAAAAAATATGGTCTCATGATGTAAGTTAGTCCATCCTGAGAGTTGATGGTTTCTGTTTACTAGGTTGCAACATCTATGTTGGTTGCAATAAGAGGTTAATATTAGTTTGTTATCTCATAAAATTCACTTTTGTTTAAAAATTTCTTCTATATACCTGTTTTGGATTTCCATGGCGTACAATCTTCCTCCACTTATACATAACGGTAGCCATTCATATTTCAGAAATTCGTAACAGAATGACAAAAACATTGACAACAAAACAATATACAAGGCCACCAATTCTCCCGGCGTAACAATGTGCTAGAACCTGATAGACACAAGGGAAATCATCTAGCTATATCAAGATAAAAACAAATTCCACATTTTTCATTCCTTAAAATATAATCACACATTACATTGGAGCCTGTTTGGTAACCCTTCGTTTCATGATTCTTGACCGGAGCGAGCATTCGGGTGAGGAGCTGAAAATATCGAGCACACACAACACACACATTCTCTGTCAGTTTTCTCTCATCGCCTGCAGCGTCCCTTCTCAGCAGCATGGCCGCCCTTCTCAATGGACAGCGTCATCACAACCTTTGACGAGTGTGTGATGCTGTAAATCAGAAATTTCTGGATATAGCTGGACTGCATGAAGCAATGCGACTATGTGGAAACATGTAATTCGAACATGCATACAAGAAAAACATTACCAATCAGAGAATGAACAAAACAAAGCAATACAAATCATGCAAAACAAAGCCAGGAAATATGTTCGGAAACCCAAGAAGTCAGTGGCTTGTGCATTGCTTCATAGCAAGGGAAAAATAAAAATTCGAACAAACTGATATAGCCTGCACCTGATATTTTCAAGTCTCCATCAGTACATATGAACATTTTTTTTAAAAAATGATGAGACAACAAGCTAATATTAACCTCTTATTGCAACCAACATAGATGTTGCAACCTAGTAAACAGAAACCATCAACTCTCAGGATGGACTAACTTACATCATGAGACCATATTTTTTTTCCTAGATTTTAACTTTCACTACATCAACAAATGGACATGCCACATAATTTGGGTCTAACTTACATCATGAGTGAATGAAGCGCCCTAAAAATATCAAGTCAAACTCGAAACCATGTCACAGTCAACCTCAAATTACAGTGACATTATTGAAAAGGCTTACACATTAGGACTTTCACAACCTCAAGGAACAACGAAAACGTGCATGTGAATCCACACAAATGCAACAGCACTATGCATGATGGTACAGGCCATTCTGTGATTCAGTGATTTGAACCCTTCCAAATTCAGTGATTTATTTAATTTTAGTGATGCTTTTTTAGATCATTTACTTGGACTTCAACTCCTGGATTTTCAGAATAGCAAAGTTGTTTCCAATGATACCGATGCTTAGTGAGTGAGCGAGTAAGAAATAAGGAACAGAAAATAAAGATTTACAAGTTCTATCAATACGTGCATAGATATAAGTTGATTTAGCATCTGGCCAGTTCGAATGTAACTATAACTGTAAAGCATACCATTTTCCCCGTTGGGGCCGAGAAACATGCCATTATATTGAAAGAATTGGACAAACTCTCATTATATATTCTCCACAGCAAAACGAAATGTGTAAAATAAATAACTTCTAACAGGGCAAATTGTGGATCAATGTAAGAACAAAGTTTTCCTTAGAGTAGATGGTGGTGATTTTCTCATGGATTTTCTTTCTGATAGATTTTCGTGTACTCAGAATGTTGCGTGCTTTCACAAGCATCAATTTCAGATCTCTTATCTGCATACGCATTTAAAAGATAGAATTTTTAATGGAAAATACAAAACAATAGAATCAAAAGAACACCAACTTGAAAAGTAACATCCAGCTTACCTCCCAGCACCAAAGAACCGACTCTGATCCATATTCTAACACATCAGCGTCCAAAGGAAGATTTCCCATACATGATACATCGTCCTCTGCCCAACGAGCAGCACAGAGTTATGGACTGAAGCCGCACGGATGCCTTGAGGTAGGGCAGTGTATTAACGTATCTTCCATGATAAATTGTTTTACAATGTCAGCCGGCCGAGGGGAAAGCAGGGCAGTCTGGAGCTCTATTCAGTAGCTAAAGTGCTAAATAGGCAAAAATAAGAAAGTTCACTTATCCTTAATGTGATGAATCGAACCTCAAATTGAAATATTGCACACTGCAGGTCACAACTCTAATCAACACAGATAGACCAAGCCAAAAATAGCAATTTCCAGTAAGAACCATACAATTTCCACTGACAGCTCCATCTGTTTTCAGCAACATGACATCATCATAACCTATAAGTAGCTCCTTCTATTTTCAATAAACAAATAGCCATGCAAAAGATAATTGCTATTCAGTTAGAATTATCAAATGACCAGCAGCTGTCCAGAAACTATTTCTAGCATGATAAACAAAAAAACTCTGTAACTTGAAAATAAACTCTTAATTGAGCCCAACATGTATAATTGGAAGCTCTGTAGCTCCATATGTCCAGACTAAAACATGCAGTACTGTTTCTCAGAGGTTGCAGTGCTCCTATCTCTCTCAGAGATGACTGATGCATGGTGAGGGTGCACTGATTATGAATGCAGAAACAGAAAAAGAATTGCAGTTCAGTACAGATAATACAAGCATTGTCTGAATCAAGTTACAAGGGCTAGACATTTACATGCATTTACATCTGTAGGATCTCTGGTACACAAAGATGGCCTAGAGGGGGGTGAATAGGCCTGCAAAAACTCAGCTCGAGATTCAATCAGAACCTAGGGCGGCACTGCCGCTCTGCCAGGGTGGCACTGCCGCACCTCAAATAATAACTCAAACGAGCTGAAACTTTGTAGTATGTAATCTGATAGCCTAAGAAGTGTAACGATGCAATATGAAGAGAAAATTCAGCTCGAAGACTGAATACCACAGAATGCTTGTAATCACACAGATCTAAGGTCTAGCACTAACCCTAGAACATGAAGAACAGCAAGAACACAATAAGAACAAGTGACACAAGATTTACCCCGTGGTTCAGCTCGCCACCAAGGCTTGCCTACGTCCACCTTGTTGAGGAAGCCACAAAAGGTTTGGGCTTGCCACCAAGGTTTGTCTTTCTCCTCGATCTCAAGTCAAGAGAGTGAACTCTTGAGATGAGAGGTGATTCACTAGCTGCAATCTTGGATTACAAACTTCCAAGGATGCCACAACAGTTGCCAAGCTCTTGAGCGACGCCTAGCCGGCTAGGAGCAAGCTCCAAGAGTAATAAACCCTAGAACCGCCGGCCAAACGTGAACCAAATGCTCTTTTGACTTTGGGAATCAGTGGATCTGCTCTCCTATTGAGTTTTGCTGCCTTTTCTCTCAAGTTTTGATGGTGGAAATCACAGATCGGCTTGAGGGAAGGTGGAGCTTCAATGGAGGAGAGAGGATGAGCTTTTGGTCTGTCTAGTTTCGAACTGAACGAGCAGAGGAAGAAGATGACCGTTGTGGGCTGGGCCTGCTGTATAAATACGGGCCGAGCCAACGGTCATCAGAGGGCGGCACTGCCGCTCTCTAAGGGCGGCACTGCCACCCTGCCTTTAATAGCCCAAATAGGATGAATTTTGGCTGGTTATTAAGAGTGGGTGAGAGGATGTATTTATGAAGATTTGAGCATCTGGTTGCACAGTTGACACAGTTATCCTAAAATCCCTATTTATAGTACGGCATACCTAAACTCAATATTCAAAATAAAATGAATTTAAACCCTTTTAAGTCCAGCATAGCCATCCATAGCAATTATGGGGTACATGCAACCTGTTCATCACCCTCCTATTTAATTCCCTGCTTGTCATCTCAATAAATCTCATTAGTCCTCTAATTGAGGGGTCATCAACACCAAAACCCACTTTAGGGCTTGATTGCACTTACAATCTCCCCCTTTTTGATGATTGATGCCAACACAATTAGAGCTTACAAAAGATAATAATTATTGTACTGAGATTTAAAGCCATGGATGTGGAAGGCTCCCCCTGAATGTGTGAATTGAGATTTGAATTCTCAATTTGGCATAAGAGGCCAATTTTCACACATACATGAAGAATAATCCAACATCCATGTCAGCTGTGGGTAACTGAACATGATATTAGAGTAAAACAACTTATGCATCAGCAAGATCATGTCAGTCAAAGCACTCAACATTTGGCCACAAGAACACAGAGCGTCACTGTCGCCCTAGCAGGGTGGCACTGCCGCCCTGACTTCAACAGTCAGAACAGGGCCAAATTTTCACAGCACAATATATGAATTTAAAGCAGTTTAAGCACAAAGTATGACAAGCTAAAACATTAAGCTCAAATACATGTTCACAACCGAAGATGAATAAAGTCAAAGAGCCAGCTTATTACGAAAAAGAAGTTTTCTCTCAAGCTAACAGCTAGTCTAAACAGCTCTCAAAGAATCTAAAATTGAAGCCCGCAGCTGATGAAGTCGACACCAAGGCGTGAAAGCGAATTTGACCCCCTACTTTTCTCCCCCTTTGGCACCAAGCACCAAAAAGCGAAGAAAAGAAGAAAAGAATCAAATCACTCGTCTGAGTCGGAGTCGATGCGGGCACGTCCAGCGGTGTGTGTACTCGAAGTGAAGCGCGCTGAACGTCGAGGAGGGTCACCAGTTGAGGTAGAAGGTCCAGCCTGATCTGTAGGAGCACGTGGCCTCCTAGAGTAAGTCCTGAAAAGCGCTGCCTGGACCTATGGATCTGCCTCTGCAGGGTTTATCTCCTCCTCACCACCACCTGTCTGCTACTGTGGATACCCATAGTACTGACTAAAGGGCTCGTATGAAGACTATCACATGTCCTGTCCCTGATATCCTGAGTCGTATGGGTAGCCATAGTGTGGTGGCTGGTAGTACTGCTGGTGTGGAGGCTGGTGAAAGGTCTCCTCTGGCTGCTGCTGCTGCTGTGGCTGCTCCTCGTGCTGCTGGGGCTGCTCCTCCTCAGAAGAAGTGTCCGACAAACGAGATAAGTCAAACTGAGGCGGTGGTCTCACAGGAGGAAGAGGTGGCAATCCAGCAACCTCTCTAGCAGCCCTCACAGCCTCCCTATTCTCCAATCTGTGCTCATATGCTGTCTGGGAGGCATAGGCGCACTGCGCAAATATAGCCTTCATCCATGCACTCATCTTCTTCCGTTTTGGATACCTTTTTCTTGTCAGCACTCCTGGATCCCTCTGGAATGTCCCTGCTGGAAGTGTGAGGGGTGCTCCTCTGCTAACTCCAGGAACATCACCTCCAGAAGTGAACTGAGAGGGCTTACCACCATGAGTCTTTGTCAAATTATAAACTGTGTGCTCACAGTCCTCAGGAAATCTGATCCCAGTGACTCTCTCAATCATATACATGATATATGGTGCATATGGTAAAGACCTCCTTCCGTCACTCATAGCAAGATATAGCTCAACCCAAATAAAGCGAGGTACACAGAACCTCTCACCATATGGAAACCCGGACAACACATTAGTGATGTAACCATTAAGATCTGTTGCATTGTCCTTTGGGTTGATAGTGACTCTGATCATATTGTTCATTATGTAGTAGAAGCTCTTGAGATAGGTCCTAGACCAATCGGGCAAGGCTCTGCCTTGTTCCTCCCACATGAAGCTCACCTCAATTGCCTCAAACCGGCGCTCATTATGAATTCTGCTATAGTTCCTGTGAGCCTCTCCAAAACTAAGAACCCGAGCAAAGGTGACAGAGTCTATCTTGTAGTGTCGTCCATCAGTCATCCAATGGATTCTCATCATTATCCTTGTCCCAGAAGTATGTGGCATGGAACTGGGCAAGAATCTCCCTGTTCCAGTCATACCTGAAACTCATGATGTCTGTTAGCTCAAAGCAGTCACAAGTCTTGTTACAGGTATCATGTCAGGGTCCTGTCTGCTCTGCAAATCTCCAAAGTCTATGTACTGCATCTTGTTGATCTTTCCCTTTGGCTTTGGACAAATTGCCGAGGCATAGAAATCAGCATGAAAAGGACTCCAAAATCTATAGTCAATGCCTCTTGTCTTTTCATACAAGAAGGGATTAGTCTCTCTAGCTTTCTCTATCTTCTTCCAGCTAGTGGAATAGTCAAGCATTTGATGACGGTAGCTGTTCTGAGGCAAAGTGAGGGAGAACTCATCATTAGTGTCCCTCAGAAGACCGTAATCAAACTCTCCAAGGACCTCAGGTGAATCTGGAGCAAACTTGATGGTGCGACCAACCCGCTCAATCTCATACTCATCATTAATTTCTTGAGCACGATCTCGCTGCTCATATGTTCCTTGGCTTCTGCCACGCTTGACTTGACGCTTGGCTAGCACTTTCTTCCTTTTTCCACTTCCATCTCCTTATTCCATCTATGCAATTTTGAGAAGGGACATTATAAGAAATTGTACAGAAGGGCACTAGCAGTAGCTGTGCACTAGGATTAACACATAGGAGAAACTGAGAACATGAAGTCCTGAGTGACTGTCCAGAAAATTTTCTGGGCAGGGCGACACTGCCGCTCTCAGTTCCTCTGGAGTTCTTGCTTCAGTTTTTTACACGAGCTAACCCTAGTATTCAACTACTTCTACACCCAGTGACAACCTCAGAAACGATGTCGAAAACAGATCATGTTGATTTCTCCATGGATTTGAAAGATTAAATATGAAGAAATTCAAGATTTGAATGGAGTGGTTGAATCCAATCAATTTGGGGTGTCAACTATTGAATCCACCATGGGATTTGACTGTAGATTTTGGAGTCCTTTTCATGCTGATTTCTATGCCTCGGCAATTTGTCCAAAGCCAAAGGAAAGATCAACAAGATGCAGTACATAGACTTTGGAGATTTGCAGAGCAGACAGGACCCTGACATGATACCTGTAACAAGACTTGTGACTGCTTTGAGCTAACAGACATCATGAGTTTCAGGTATGACTGGAACAGGGAGATTCTTGCCCAGTTCCATGCCACATACTTCTGGGACAAGGATAATGATGAGATCCATTGGATGACTGATGGACGACACTACAAGATAGACTCTGTCACCTTTGCTCGGGTTCTTAGTTTTGGAGAGGCTCACAGGAACTATAGCAGAATTCATAATGAGCGCCGGTTTGAGGCAATTGAGGTGAGCTTCATGTGGGAGGAACAAGGCAGAGCCTTGCCCGATTGGTCTAGGACCTATCTCAAGAGCTTCTACTACATAATGAACAATATGATCAGAGTCACTATCAACCCAAAGGACAATGCAACAGATCTTAATGGTTACATCACTAATGTGTTGTCCGGGTTTCCATATGGTGAGAGGTTCTGTGTACCTCGCTTTATTTGGTTTGAGCTATATCTTGCTATGAGTGACGGAAGGAGGTCTTTACCATATGCACCATATATCATGTATATGATTGAGAGAGTCACTGGGATCAGATTTCCTGAGGACTGTGAGCACACAGTTTATAATTTGACAAAGACTCATGGTGGTAAGCCCTCTCAGTTCACTTCTGGAGGTGATGTTCCTGGAGTTAGCAGAGGAGCACCCCCTCACACTTCCAGCAGGGACATTCCAGAGGGATCCAGGAGTGCTGACAAGAAAAAGGTATCCAAACGGAAGAAGATGAGTGCATGGATGAAGGCTATATTTGCGCAGTGCGCCTATGCCTCCCAGACAGCATATGAGCACAGATTGGAGAATAGGGAGGCTGTGAGGGCTGCTAGAGAGGTTGCTGGATTGCCACCTCTTCCTCCTGTGAGACCACCGCCTCTAGTTTGACTTATCTCGTTTGTCGGACACTTCTTCTGAGGAGGAGCAGCCCCAGCAGCACGAGGAGCAGCCACAGCAGCAGCAGCAGCCAGAGGAGACCTTTCACCAGCCTCCACACCAGCAGTACTACCAGCCACCACACTATGGCTACCCATACGACTCAGGATATCAGGGACAGGACATGTGATAGTCTTCATACGAGCCCTTTAGTCAGTACTATGGGTATCCACAGTAGCAGACAGGTGGTGGTGAGGAGGAGATAAACCCTGCAGAGGCAGATCCATAGGTCCAGGCAGCGCTTTTCAGGACTTACTCTAGGAGGCCACGTGCTCCTACAGATCAGGCTGGACCTTCTACCTCAACTGGTGACCCTCCTCGACGTTTATCAGCGCGCTTCACTTCGAGTACACACACCGCTGGACGTGCCCGCATCGACTCCGACTCAGACGAGTGATTTGATTCTTTTCTTCTTTTCTTCGCTTTTTGGTGCTTGGTGCCAAAGGGGGAGAAAAGTAGGGGGTCAAATTCGCTTTCACGCCTTGGTGTCGACTTCATCAGCTGCGGGCTTCAATTTTAGATTCTTTGAGAGCTGTTTAGACTAGCTGTTAGCTTGAGAGAAAACTTCTTTTTCGTAATAAGCTGGCTCTTTGACTTTATTCATCTTCGGTTGTGAACATGTATTTGAGCTTAATGTTTTAGCTTGTCATACTTTGTGCTTAAACTGCTTTAAATTCATATATTGTGCTGTGAAAATTTGGCCCTGTTCTGACTGTTGAAGTCAGGGCGGCAGTGCCACCCTGCTAGGGCGACAGTGACGCTCTGTGTTCTTGTGGCCAAATGTTGAGTGCTTTGACTGACATGATCTTGCTGATGCATAAGTTGTTTTACTCTAATATCATGTTCAGTTACCCACAGCTGACATGGATGTTGGATTATTCTTCATGTATGTGTGAAAATTGGCCTCTTATGCCAAATTGAGAATTCAAATCTCAATTCACACATTCAGGGGGAGCCTTCCACATCCATGGCTTTAAATCTCAGTACAATAATTATTATCTTTTGTAAGCTCTAATTGTGTTGGCATCAATCATCAAAAAGGGGGAGATTGTAAGTGCAATCAAGCCCTAAAGTGGGTTTTGGTGTTGATGACCCCTCAATTAGAGGACTAATGAGATTTATTGAGATGACAAGCAGGGAATTAAATAGGAGGGTGATGAACAGGTTGCATGTACCCCATAATTGCTATGGATGGCTATGCTGGACTTAAAAGGGTTTAAATTCATTTTATTTTGAATATTGAGTTTAGGTATGCCGTACTATAAATAGGGATTTTAGGATAACTGTGTCAACTGTGCAACCAGATGCTCAAATCTTCATAAATACATCCTCTCACCCACTCTTAATAACCAGCCAAAATTCATCCTATTTGGGCTATTAAAGGCAGGGTGGCAGTGCCGCCCTTAGAGAGCGGCAGTGCCGCCCTCTGATGACCGTTGGGCTCGGGCCCGTATTTATACAGCAGGCCCAGCCCACAACGGTCATCTTCTTCCTCTGCTCGTTCAGTTCGAAACTAGACAGACCAAAAGCTCATCCTCTCTCCTCCATTGAAGCTCCACCTTCCCTCAAGCCGATCTGTGATTTCCACCATCAAAACTTGAGAGAAAAGGCAGCAAAACTCAATAGGAGAGCAGATCCACTGATTCCCAAAGTCAAAAGAGCATTTGGTTCACGTTTGGCCGGCGGTTCTAGGGTTTATTACTCTTGGAGCTTGCTCCTAGCCGGCTAGGCGTCGCTCAAGAGCTTGGCAACTGTTGTGGCATCCTTGGGAAGTTTGTAATCCAAGATTGCAGCTAGTGAATCACCTCTCATCTCAAGAGTTCACTCTCTTGACTTGAGATCGAGGAGAAAGACAAACCTTGGTGGCAAGCCCAAACCTTTTGTGGCTTCCTCAACAAGGTGGACGTAGGCAAGCCTTGGTGGCGAGCTGAACCACGGGGTAAATCTTGTGTCACTTGTTCTTATTGTGTTCTTGCTGTTCTTCATGTTCTAGGGTTAGTGCTAGACCTTAGATCTGTGTGATTACAAGCATTCTGTGGTATTCAGTCTTCGAGCTGAATTTTCTCTTCATATTGCATCGTTACACTTCTTAGGCTATCAGATTACATACTACAAAGTTTCAGCTCGTTTGAGTTATTATTTGAGGTGCGGCAGTGCCACCCTGGCAGAGCGGCAGTGCCGCCCTAGGTTCTGATTGAATCTCGAGCTGAGTTTTTGCAGGCCTATTCACCCCCCTCTAGGCCATCTTTGTGTACCAGAGATCCTACAGATGTAAATGCATGTAAATGTCTAGCCCTTGTAACTTGATTCAGACAATGCTTGTATTATCTGTACTGAACTGCAATTCTTTTTCTGTTTCTGCATTCATAATCAGTGCACCCTCACCATGCATCAGTCATCTCTGAGAGAGATAGGAGCACTGCAACCTCTGAGAAACAGTACTGCATGTTTTAGTCTGGACATATGGAGCTACAGAGCTTCCAATTATACATGTTGGGCTCAATTAAGAGTTTATTTTCAAGTTACAGAGTTTTTTTGTTTATCATGCTAGAAATAGTTTCTGGACAGCTGCTGGTCATTTGATAATTCTAACTGAATAGCAATTATCTTTTGCATGGCTATTTGTTTATTGAAAATAGAAGGAGCTACTTATAGGTTATGATGATGTCATGTTGCTGAAAACAGATGGAGCTGTCAGTGGAAATTGTATGGTTCTTACCGGAAATTGCTATTTTTGGCTTGGTCTATCTGTGTTGATTAGAGTTGTGACCTGCAGTGTGCAATATTTCAATTTGAGGTTCGATTCATCACATTAAGGATAAGTGAACTTTCTTATTTTTGCCTATTTAGCACTTTAGCTACTGAATAGAGCTCCAGACTGCCCTGCTTTCCCCTCGGCCGGCTGACATTGTAAAACAATTTATCATGGAAGATACGTTAATACACTGCCCTACCTCAAGGCATCCGTGCGGCTTCAGTCCATAACTCTGTGCTGCTCGTTGGGCAGAGGACGATGTATCATGTATGGGAAATCTTCCTTTGGACGCTGATGTGTTAGAATATGGATCAGAGTCGGTTCTTTGGTGCTGGGAGGTAAGCTGGATGTTACTTTTCAAGTTGGTGTTCTTTTGATTCTATTGTTTTGTATTTTCCATTAAAAATTCTATCTTTTAAATGCGTATGCAGATAAGAGATCTGAAATTGATGCTTGTGAAAGCACGCAACATTCTGAGTACACGAAAATCTATCAGAAAGAAAATCCATGAGAAAATCACCACCATCTACTCTAAGGAAAACTTTGTTCTTACATTGATCCACAATTTGCCCTGTTAGAAGTTATTTATTTACACATTTCGTTTTGCTGTGGAGAATATATAATGAGAGTTTGTCCAATTCTTTCAATATAATGGCATGTTTCTCGGCCCCAACGGGGAAAATGGTATGCTTTACAGTTATAGTTACATTCGAACTGGCCAGATGCTAAATCAACTTATATCTATGCACGTATTGATAGAACTTGTAAATCTTTATTTTCTGTTCCTTATTTCTTACTCGCTCACTCACTAAGCATCGGTATCATTGAAACAACTTTGCTATTTCTGAAAAATCCAGGAGTTGAAGTCCAAGTAAATGATCTAAAAAAGCATCACTAAAATTAAATAAATCACTGAATTTGGAAGGGTTCAAATCACTGAATCACAGAATGGCCTGTACCATCATGCATAGTGCTGTTGCATTTGTGTGGATTCACATGCACGTTTTCGTTGTTCCTTGAGGTTGTGAAAGTCCTAATGTGTAAGCCTTTTCAATAATGTCACTGTAATTTGAGGTTGACTGTGACATGGTTTCGAGTTTGACTTGATATTTTTAGGGCGCTTCATTCACTCATGATGTAAGTTAGACCCAAATTATGTGGCATGTCCATTTGTTGATGTAGTGAAAGTTAAAATCTAGGAAAAAAAATATGGTCTCATGATGTAAGTTAGTCCATCCTGAGAGTTGATGGTTTCTGTTTACTAGGTTGCAACATCTATGTTGGTTGCAATAAGAGGTTAATATTAGCTTGTTGTCTCATCATTTTTTAAAAAAAATGTTCATATGTACTGATGGAGACTTGAAAATATCAGGTGCAGGCTATATCAGTTTGTTCGAATTTTTATTTTTCCCTTGCTATGAAGCAATGCACAAGCCACTGACTTCTTGGGTTTCCGAACATATTTCCTGGCTTTGTTTTGCATGATTTGTATTGCTTTGTTTTGTTCATTCTCTGATTGGTAATGTTTTTCTTGTATGCATGTTCGAATTACATGTTTCCACATAGTCGCATTGCTTCATGCAGTCCCAGCTATATCCAGAAATTTCTGATTTACAGCATCACACACTCGTCAAAGGTTGTGATGACGCTGTCCATTGAGAAGGGCGGCCATGCTGCTGAGAAGGGACGCTGCAGGCGATGAGAGAAAACTGACAGAGAATGTGTGTGTTGTGTGTGCTCGATATTTTCAGCTCCTCACCCGAATGCTCGCTCCGGTCAAGAATCATGAAACGAAGGGTTACCAAACAGGCTCCAATGTAATGTGTGATTATATTTTAAGGAATGAAAAATGTGGAATTTGTTTTTATCTCTTGATTATAGCTAGATGATTTCCCTTGTGTCTATCAGGTTCTAGCACATTGTTACGCCGGGAGAATTGGTGGCCTTGTATATTGTTTTGTTGTCAATGTTTTTGTCATTCTGTTACGAATTTCTGAAATATGAATGGCTACCGTTATGTATAAGTGGAGGAAGATTGTACGCCATGGAAATCCAAAACAGGTATATAGAAGAAATTTTAAACAAAAGTGAATTTATGAGATAACAAAAATGAAAATTTTATCAGTATAAAGCAAAAAAAATATTTCCTATGGATAGGAAAACACGTCGCTCATACTTATGTTACCGGGGTATTATTTTTTTCTGTTGCAACGCACGGGAATTTGAAATTATAACGGTCAGAGCTTAAATTTCCTATATGGATAGGAAAACATGTCGCTTTCTTGACATTTTCAAATCTTTGTTGGTAGTATTACCCATGTGACAGGCACTAATATTTACATATATATTCGAACCTGTGTACAGGATGATATGGAGGTGCGGCAGAACTTATTCGTGAATTTATTAGCGCACGAAAGAAATAGATATCGGAGATTTCTTCCTGCCGATATAAAACATTATCTTAGCCGCGTCACGGAGAGGTCTATACAGTAGAGTTTGTGAGCCTGCGACGCCGCACTCTCCGTGACTGTGTTAATTTCACGAACTTTGCTTTTTAGATTAAAATGTCACTTTAACGTCGGTATTTAATTTCACAGTATTGTTATCTTATCGTGCGATCTGCGTGTTTTTAGTATAAAAGTTTAGTTGTCCCGTAGCAACGCACGAGCACACTACCTAGTTATAAAACTAATTGCAGAAGCTGTGGCTAATTCGCAAGACGAATCTATTAAGCATAATTAATTCATCATTAGCACATATTTACTGTAGTACCACATTGTTAAATCATAGACTAATTAGGCTTAATAGATTCGCCTCGCAAATTAGTTTCCATCTGTGTAATTAGTTTTGTAATTAGTTTATATTTAATACTTCTAATTAGTATCAAACATTCGATGTGACAGGTACTGCAAATTAAAAATTAGTCCCTGATCCAAACGGGGCCGTGCCAGCAAATTCTGTTACGTGGGAAAAAATTTGTGGTCACCACAGAAATGGAGTAAGGCCTTCTTTAGTTCCCTTCAAAATTCCAAAACTTTACAAGATTTCCTGTCACATCGAATGTTTGATACTAATTAGAAGTATTAAATATAAACTAATTACAAAACTAATTACACAGATGGAAACTAATTTGCGAGGCGAATCTATTAAGCCTAATTAGTCTATGATTTAACAATGTGGTACTACAGTAAATATGTGCTAATGATGAATTAATTATGCTTAATAGATTCGTCTTGCGAATTAGCCACAGCTTCTGCAATTAGTTTTATAACTAGGTAGTGTGCTCGTGCGTTGCTACGGGACAACTAAACTTTTATACTAAAAAACACGCAGATCGCACGATAAGATAACAATACTGTGAAATTAAATACCGACGTTAAAGTGACATTTTAATCTAAAAAGCAAAGTTCGTGAAATTAACACAGTCACGGAGAGTGCGGCGTCGCAGGCTCACAAACTCTACTGTATAGACCTCTCCGTGACGCGGCTAAGATAATGTTTTATATCGGCAGGAAGAAATCTCCGATATCTATTTCTTTCGTGCGCTAATAAATTCACGAATAAGTTCTGCCGCACCTCCATATCATCCTGTACACAGGTTCGAATATATATGTAAATATTAGTGCCTGTCACATGGGTAATACTACCAACAAAGATTTGAAAATGTCAAGAAAGCGACATGTTTTCCTATCCATATAGGAAATTTAAGCTCTGACCGTTATAATTTCAAATTCCCGTGCGTTGCAACAGAAAAAAATAATACCCCGGTAACATAAGTATGAGCGACGTGTTTTCCTATCCATAGGAAATATTTTTTTTGCTTTATACTGATAAAATTTTCATTTTTGTTATCTCATAAAATTCACTTTTGTTTAAAATTTCTTCTATATACCTGTTTTGGATTTCCATGGCGTACAATCTTCCTCCACTTATACATAACGGTAGCCATTCATATTTCAGAAATTCGTAACAGAATGACAAAAACATTGACAACAAAACAATATACAAGGCCACCAATTCTCCCGGCGTAACAATGTGCTAGAACCTGATAGACACAAGGGAAATCATCTAGCTATAATCAAGAGATAAAAACAAATTCCACATTTTTCATTCCTTAAAATATAATCACACATTACATTGGAGCCTGTTTGGTAACCCTTCGTTTCATGATTCTTGACCGGAGCGAGCATTCGGGTGAGGAGCTGAAAATATCGAGCACACACAACACACACATTCTCTGTCAGTTTTCTCTCATCGCCTGCAGCGTCCCTTCTCAGCAGCATGGCCGCCCTTCTCAATGGACAGCGTCATCACAACCTTTGACGAGTGTGTGATGCTGTAAATCAGAAATTTCTGGATATAGCTGGACTGCATGAAGCAATGCGACTATGTGGAAACATGTAATTCGAACATGCATACAAGAAAAACATTACCAATCAGAGAATGAACAAAACAAAGCAATACAAATCATGCAAAACAAAGCCAGGAAATATGTTCGGAAACCCAAGAAGTCAGTGGCTTGTGCATTGCTTCATAGCAAGGGAAAAATAAAAATTCGAACAAACTGATATAGCCTGCACCTGATATTTTCAAGTCTCCATCAGTACATATGAACATTTTTTTTAAAAAATGATGAGACAACAAGCTAATATTAACCTCTTATTGCAACCAACATAGATGTTGCAACCTAGTAAACAGAAACCATCAACTCTCAGGATGGACTAACTTACATCATGAGACCATATTTTTTTTCCTAGATTTTAACTTTCACTACATCAACAAATGGACATGCCACATAATTTGGGTCTAACTTACATCATGAGTGAATGAAGCGCCCTAAAAATATCAAGTCAAACTCGAAACCATGTCACAGTCAACCTCAAATTACAGTGACATTATTGAAAAGGCTTACACATTAGGACTTTCACAACCTCAAGGAACAACGAAAACGTGCATGTGAATCCACACAAATGCAACAGCACTATGCATGATGGTACAGGCCATTCTGTGATTCAGTGATTTGAACCCTTCCAAATTCAGTGATTTATTTAATTTTAGTGATGCTTTTTTAGATCATTTACTTGGACTTCAACTCCTGGATTTTTCAGAAATAGCAAAGTTGTTTCCAATGATACCGATGCTTAGTGAGTGAGCGAGTAAGAAATAAGGAACAGAAAATAAAGATTTACAAGTTCTATCAATACGTGCATAGATATAAGTTGATTTAGCATCTGGCCAGTTCGAATGTAACTATAACTGTAAAGCATACCATTTTCCCCGTTGGGGCCGAGAAACATGCCATTATATTGAAAGAATTGGACAAACTCTCATTATATATTCTCCACAGCAAAACGAAATGTGTAAATAAATAACTTCTAACAGGGCAAATTGTGGATCAATGTAAGAACAAAGTTTTCCTTAGAGTAGATGGTGGTGATTTTCTCATGGATTTTCTTTCTGATAGATTTTCGTGTACTCAGAATGTTGCGTGCTTTCACAAGCATCAATTTCAGATCTCTTATCTGCATACGCATTTAAAAGATAGAATTTTTAATGGAAAATACAAAACAATAGAATCAAAAGAACACCAACTTGAAAAGTAACATCCAGCTTACCTCCCAGCACCAAAGAACCGACTCTGATCCATATTCTAACACATCAGCGTCCAAAGGAAGATTTCCCATACATGATACATCGTCCTCTGCCCAACGAGCAGCACAGAGTTATGGACTGAAGCCGCACGGATGCCTTGAGGTAGGGCAGTGTATTAACGTATCTTCCATGATAAATTGTTTTACAATGTCAGCCGGCCGAGGGGAAAGCAGGGCAGTCTGGAGCTCTATTCAGTAGCTAAAGTGCTAAATAGGCAAAAATAAGAAAGTTCACTTATCCTTAATGTGATGAATCGAACCTCAAATTGAAATATTGCACACTGCAGGTCACAACTCTAATCAACACAGATAGACCAAGCCAAAAATAGCAATTTCCGGTAAGAACCATACAATTTCCACTGACAGCTCCATCTGTTTTCAGCAACATGACATCATCATAACCTATAAGTAGCTCCTTCTATTTTCAATAAACAAATAGCCATGCAAAAGATAATTGCTATTCAGTTAGAATTATCAAATGACCAGCAGCTGTCCAGAAACTATTTCTAGCATGATAAACAAAAAAACTCTGTAACTTGAAAATAAACTCTTAATTGAGCCCAACATGTATAATTGGAAGCTCTGTAGCTCCATATGTCCAGACTAAAACATGCAGTACTGTTTCTCAGAGGTTGCAGTGCTCCTATCTCTCTCAGAGATGACTGATGCATGGTGAGGGTGCACTGATTATGAATGCAGAAACAGAAAAAGAATTGCAGTTCAGTACAGATAATACAAGCATTGTCTGAATCAAGTTACAAGGGCTAGACATTTACATGCATTTACATCTGTAGGATCTCTGGTACACAAAGATGGCCTAGAGGGGGGTGAATAGGCCTGCAAAAACTCAGCTCGAGATTCAATCAGAACCTAGGGCGGCACTGCCGCTCTGCCAGGGTGGCACTGCCGCACCTCAAATAATAACTCAAACGAGCTGAAACTTTGTAGTATGTAATCTGATAGCCTAAGAAGTGTAACGATGCAATATGAAGAGAAAATTCAGCTCGAAGACTGAATACCACAGAATGCTTGTAATCACACAGATCTAAGGTCTAGCACTAACCCTAGAACATGAAGAACAGCAAGAACACAATAAGAACAAGTGACACAAGATTTACCCCGTGGTTCAGCTCGCCACCAAGGCTTGCCTACGTCCACCTTGTTGAGGAAGCCACAAAAGGTTTGGGCTTGCCACCAAGGTTTGTCTTTCTCCTCGATCTCAAGTCAAGAGAGTGAACTCTTGAGATGAGAGGTGATTCACTAGCTGCAATCTTGGATTACAAACTTCCCAAGGATGCCACAACAGTTGCCAAGCTCTTGAGCGACGCCTAGCCGGCTAGGAGCAAGCTCCAAGAGTAATAAACCCTAGAACCGCCGGCCAAACGTGAACCAAATGCTCTTTTGACTTTGGGAATCAGTGGATCTGCTCTCCTATTGAGTTTTGCTGCCTTTTCTCTCAAGTTTTGATGGTGGAAATCACAGATCGGCTTGAGGGAAGGTGGAGCTTCAATGGAGGAGAGAGGATGAGCTTTTGGTCTGTCTAGTTTCGAACTGAACGAGCAGAGGAAGAAGATGACCGTTGTGGGCTGGGCCTGCTGTATAAATACGGGCCCGAGCCCAACGGTCATCAGAGGGCGACACTGCCGCTCTCTAAGGGCGGCACTGCCACCCTGCCTTTAATAGCCCAAATAGGATGAATTTTGGCTGGTTATTAAGAGTGGGTGAGAGGATGTATTTATGAAGATTTGAGCATCTGGTTGCACAGTTGACACAGTTATCCTAAAATCCCTATTTATAGTACGGCATACCTAAACTCAATATTCAAAATAAAATGAATTTAAACCCTTTTAAGTCCAGCATAGCCATCCATAGCAATTATGGGGTACATGCAACCTGTTCATCACCCTCCTATTTAATTCCCTGCTTGTCATCTCAATAAATCTCATTAGTCCTCTAATTGAGGGGTCATCAACACCAAAACCCACTTTAGGGCTTGATTGCACTTACAATCTCCCCCTTTTTGATGATTGATGCCAACACAATTAGAGCTTACAAAAGATAATAATTATTGTACTGAGATTTAAAGCCATGGATGTGGAAGGCTCCCCCTGAATGTGTGAATTGAGATTTGAATTCTCAATTTGGCATAAGAGGCCAATTTTCACACATACATGAAGAATAATCCAACATCCATGTCAGCTGTGGGTAACTGAACATGATATTAGAGTAAAACAACTTATGCATCAGCAAGATCATGTCAGTCAAAGCACTCAACATTTGGCCACAAGAACACAGAGCGTCACTGTCGCCCTAGCAGGGTGGCACTGCCGCCCTGACTTCAACAGTCAGAACAGGGCCAAATTTTCACAGCACAATATATGAATTTAAAGCAGTTTAAGCACAAAGTATGACAAGCTAAAACATTAAGCTCAAATACATGTTCACAACCGAAGATGAATAAAGTCAAAGAGCCAGCTTATTACGAAAAAGAAGTTTTCTCTCAAGCTAACAGCTAGTCTAAACAGCTCTCAAAGAATCTAAAATTGAAGCCCGCAGCTGATGAAGTCGACACCAAGGCGTGAAAGCGAATTTGACCCCCTACTTTTCTCCCCCTTTGGCACCAAGCACCAAAAAGCGAAGAAAAGAAGAAAAGAATCAAATCACTCGTCTGAGTCGGAGTCGATGCGGGCACGTCCAGCGGTGTGTGTACTCGAAGTGAAGCGCGCTGAACGTCGAGGAGGGTCACCAGTTGAGGTAGAAGGTCCAGCCTGATCTGTAGGAGCACGTGGCCTCCTAGAGTAAGTCCTGAAAAGCGCTGCCTGGACCTATGGATCTGCCTCTGCAGGGTTTATCTCCTCCTCACCACCACCTGTCTGCTACTGTGGATACCCATAGTACTGACTAAAGGGCTCGTATGAAGACTATCACATGTCCTGTCCCTGATATCCTGAGTCGTATGGGTAGCCATAGTGTGGTGGCTGGTAGTACTGCTGGTGTGGAGGCTGGTGAAAGGTCTCCTCTGGCTGCTGCTGCTGCTGTGGCTGCTCCTCGTGCTGCTGGGGCTGCTCCTCCTCAGAAGAAGTGTCCGACAAACGAGATAAGTCAAACTGAGGCGGTGGTCTCACAGGAGGAAGAGGTGGCAATCCAGCAACCTCTCTAGCAGCCCTCACAGCCTCCCTATTCTCCAATCTGTGCTCATATGCTGTCTGGGAGGCATAGGCGCACTGCGCAAATATAGCCTTCATCCATGCACTCATCTTCTTCCGTTTGGATACCTTTTTCTTGTCAGCACTCCTGGATCCCTCTGGAATGTCCCTGCTGGAAGTGTGAGGGGGTGCTCCTCTGCTAACTCCAGGAACATCACCTCCAGAAGTGAACTGAGAGGGCTTACCACCATGAGTCTTTGTCAAATTATAAACTGTGTGCTCACAGTCCTCAGGAAATCTGATCCCAGTGACTCTCTCAATCATATACATGATATATGGTGCATATGGTAAAGACCTCCTTCCGTCACTCATAGCAAGATATAGCTCAACCCAAATAAAGCGAGGTACACAGAACCTCTCACCATATGGAAACCCGGACAACACATTAGTGATGTAACCATTAAGATCTGTTGCATTGTCCTTTGGGTTGATAGTGACTCTGATCATATTGTTCATTATGTAGTAGAAGCTCTTGAGATAGGTCCTAGACCAATCGGGCAAGGCTCTGCCTTGTTCCTCCCACATGAAGCTCACCTCAATTGCCTCAAACCGGCGCTCATTATGAATTCTGCTATAGTTCCTGTGAGCCTCTCCAAAACTAAGAACCCGAGCAAAGGTGACAGAGTCTATCTTGTAGTGTCGTCCATCAGTCATCCAATGGATCTCATCATTATCCTTGTCCCAGAAGTATGTGGCATGGAACTGGGCAAGAATCTCCCTGTTCCAGTCATACCTGAAACTCATGATGTCTGTTAGCTCAAAGCAGTCACAAGTCTTGTTACAGGTATCATGTCAGGGTCCTGTCTGCTCTGCAAATCTCCAAAGTCTATGTACTGCATCTTGTTGATCTTTCCCTTTGGCTTTGGACAAATTGCCGAGGCATAGAAATCAGCATGAAAAGGACTCCAAAATCTATAGTCAATGCCTCTTGTCTTTTCATACAAGAAGGGATTAGTCTCTCTAGCTTTCTCTATCTTCTTCCAGCTAGTGGAATAGTCAAGCATTTGATGACGGTAGCTGTTCTGAGGCAAAGTGAGGGAGAACTCATCATTAGTGTCCCTCAGAAGACCGTAATCAAACTCTCCAAGGACCTCAGGTGAATCTGGAGCAAACTTGATGGTGCGACCAACCCGCTCAATCTCATACTCATCATTAATTTCTTGAGCACGATCTCGCTGCTCATATGTTCCTTGGCTTCTGCCACGCTTGACTTGACGCTTGGCTAGCACTTTCTTCCTTTTTCCACTTCCATCTCCTTATTCCATCTATGCAATTTTGAGAAGGGACATTATAAGAAATTGTACAGAAGGGCACTAGCAGTAGCTGTGCACTAGGATTAACACATAGGAGAAACTGAGAACATGAAGTCCTGAGTGACTGTCCAGAAAATTTTCTGGGCAGGGCGACACTGCCGCTCTCAGTTCCTCTGGAGTTCTTGCTTCAGTTTTTTACACGAGCTAACCCTAGTATTCAACTACTTCTACACCCAGTGACAACCTCAGAAACGATGTCGAAAACAGATCATGTTGATTTCTCCATGGATTTGAAAGATTAAATATGAAGAAATTCAAGATTTGAATGGAGTGGTTGAATCCAATCAATTTGGGGTGTCAACTATTGAATCCACCATGGGATTTGACTGTTTTTACACAGCCATGGGTAATAAGGTCACCCTAGGGTCAACATTGTTGCCCTCCATGAGAGATTCCAAAGTGGAAACCCTAAATCGATTCAAATCAACCATTCAATCCACTTCTAAAACCTTCGTACTCCCCTAGAAACTGAAATCCATGGCCAAAACCAACATATTGCATAGATCAAGAGGGATTAGGGTTTCACCTTGCCAAACTCGTGGAGTGAGGAGATGAGGAGATGGAAGTGGAAAAAGGAAGAAAGTGCTAGCCAAGCGTCAAGTCAAGCGTGGCAGAAGCCAAGGAACATATGAGCAGCGAGATCGTGCTCAAGAAATTAATGATGAGTATGAGATTGAGCGGGTTGGTCGCACCATCAAGTTTGCTCCAGATTCACCTGAGGTCCTTGGAGAGTTTGATTACGGTCTTCTGAGGGACACTAATGATGAGTTCTCCCTCACTTTGCCTCAGAACAGCTACCGTCATCAAATGCTTGACTATTCCACTAGCTGGAAGAAGATAGAGAAAGCTAGAGAGACTAATCCCTTCTTGTATGAAAAGACAAGAGGCATTGACTATAGATTTTGGAGTCCTTTTCATGCTGATTTCTATGCCTCGGCAATTTGTCCAAAGCCAAAGGGAAAGATCAACAAGATGCAGTACATAGACTTTGGAGATTTGCAGAGCAGACAGGACCCTGACATGATACCTGTAACAAGACTTGTGACTGCTTTGAGCTAACAGACATCATGAGTTTCAGGTATGACTGGAACAGGGAGATTCTTGCCCAGTTCCATGCCACATACTTCTGGGACAAGGATAATGATGAGATCCATTGGATGACTGATGGACGACACTACAAGATAGACTCTGTCACCTTTGCTCGGGTTCTTAGTTTTGGAGAGGCTCACAGGAACTATAGCAGAATTCATAATGAGCGCCGGTTTGAGGCAATTGAGGTGAGCTTCATGTGGGAGGAACAAGGCAGAGCCTTGCCCGATTGGTCTAGGACCTATCTCAAGAGCTTCTACTACATAATGAACAATATGATCAGAGTCACTATCAACCCAAAGGACAATGCAACAGATCTTAATGGTTACATCACTAATGTGTTGTCCGGGTTTCCATATGGTGAGAGGTTCTGTGTACCTCGCTTTATTTGGGTTGAGCTATATCTTGCTATGAGTGACGGAAGGAGGTCTTTACCATATGCACCATATATCATGTATATGATTGAGAGAGTCACTGGGATCAGATTTCCTGAGGACTGTGAGCACACAGTTTATAATTTGACAAAGACTCATGGTGGTAAGCCCTCTCAGTTCACTTCTGGAGGTGATGTTCCTGGAGTTAGCAGAGGAGCACCCCCTCACACTTCCAGCAGGGACATTCCAGAGGGATCCAGGAGTGCTGACAAGAAAAAGGTATCCAAACGGAAGAAGATGAGTGCATGGATGAAGGCTATATTTGCGCAGTGCGCCTATGCCTCCCAGACAGCATATGAGCACAGATTGGAGAATAGGGAGGCTGTGAGGGCTGCTAGAGAGGTTGCTGGATTGCCACCTCTTCCTCCTGTGAGACCACCGCCTCAGTTTGACTTATCTCGTTTGTCGGACACTTCTTCTGAGGAGGAGCAGCCCCAGCAGCACGAGGAGCAGCCACAGCAGCAGCAGCAGCCAGAGGAGACCTTTCACCAGCCTCCACACCAGCAGTACTACCAGCCACCACACTATGGCTACCCATACGACTCAGGATATCAGGGACAGGACATGTGATAGTCTTCATACGAGCCCTTTAGTCAGTACTATGGGTATCCACAGTAGCAGACAGGTGGTGGTGAGGAGGAGATAAACCCTGCAGAGGCAGATCCATAGGTCCAGGCAGCGCTTTTCAGGACTTACTCTAGGAGGCCACGTGCTCCTACAGATCAGGCTGGACCTTCTACCTCAACTGGTGACCCTCCTCGACGTTCAGCGCGCTTCACTTCGAGTACACACACCGCTGGACGTGCCCGCAATCGACTCCGACTCAGACGAGTGATTTGATTCTTTTCTTCTTTTCTTCGCTTTTTGGTGCTTGGTGCCAAAGGGGGAGAAAAGTAGGGGGTCAAATTCGCTTTCACGCCTTGGTGTCGACTTCATCAGCTGCGGGCTTCAATTTTAGATTCTTTGAGAGCTGTTTAGACTAGCTGTTAGCTTGAGAGAAAACTTCTTTTTCGTAATAAGCTGGCTCTTTGAACTTATTCATCTTCGGTTGTGAACATGTATTTGAGCTTAATGTTTTAGCTTGTCATACTTTGTGCTTAAACTGCTTTTAAATTCATATATTGTGCTGTGAAAATTTGGCCCTGTTCTGACTGTTGAAGTCAGGGCGGCAGTGCCACCCTGCTAGGGCGACAGTGACGCTCTGTGTTCTTGTGGCCAAATGTTGAGTGCTTTGACTGACATGATCTTGCTGATGCATAAGTTGTTTTACTCTAATATCATGTTCAGTTACCCACAGCTGACATGGATGTTGGATTATTCTTCATGTATGTGTGAAAATTGGCCTCTTATGCCAAATTGAGAATTCAAATCTCAATTCACACATTCAGGGGGAGCCTTCCACATCCATTGCTTTAAATCTCAGTACAATAATTATTATCTTTTGTAAGCTCTAATTGTGTTGGCATCAATCATCAAAAAGGGGGAGATTGTAAGTGCAATCAAGCCCTAAAGTGGGTTTTGGTGTTGATGACCCCTCAATTAGAGGACTAATGAGATTTATTGAGATGACAAGCTGGGAATTAAATAGGAGGGTGATGAACAGGTTGCATGTACCCCATAATTGCTATGGATGGCTATGCTGGACTTAAAAGGGTTTAAATTCATTTTATTTTGAATATTGAGTTTAGGTATGCCGTACTATAAATAGGGATTTTAGGATAACTGTGTCAACTGTGCAACCAGATGCTCAAATCTTCATAAATACATCCTCTCACCCACTCTTAATAACCAGCCAAAATTCATCCTATTTGGGCTATTAAAGGCAGGGTGGCAGTGCCGCCCTTAGAGAGCGGCAGTGCCGCCCTCTGATGACCGTTGGGCTCGGGCCCGTATTTATACAGCAGGCCCAGCCCACAACGGTCATCTTCTTCCTCTGCTCGTTCAGTTCGAAACTAGACAGACCAAAAGCTCATCCTCTCTCCTCCATTGAAGCTCCACCTTCCCTCAAGCCGATCTGTGATTTCCACCATCAAAACTTGAGAGAAAAGGCAGCAAAACTCAATAGGAGAGCAGATCCACTGATTCCCAAAGTCAAAAGAGCATTTGGTTCACGTTTGGCCGGCGGGTTCTAGGGTTTATTACTCTTGGAGCTTGCTCCTAGCCGGCTAGGCGTCGCTCAAGAGCTTGGCAAACTGTTGTGGCATCCTTGGGAAGTTTGTAATCCAAGATTGCAGCTAGTGAATCACCTCTCATCTCAAGAGTTCACTCTCTTGACTTGAGATCGAGGAGAAAGACAAACCTTGGTGGCAAGCCCAAACCTTTAGTGGCTTCCTCAACAAGGTGGACGTAGGCAAGCCTTGGTGGCGAGCTGAACCACGGGGTAAATCTTGTGTCACTTGTTCTTATTGTGTTCTTGCTGTTCTTCATGTTCTAGGGTTAGTGCTAGACCTTAGATCTGTGTGATTACAAGCATTCTGTGGTATTCAGTCTTCGAGCTGAATTTTCTCTTCATATTGCATCGTTACACTTCTTAGGCTATCAGATTACATACTACAAAGTTTCAGCTCGTTTGAGTTATTATTTGAGGTGCGGCAGTGCCACCCTGGCAGAGCGGCAGTGCCGCCCTAGGTTCTGATTGAATCTCGAGCTGAGTTTTTGCAGGCCTATTCACCCCCCCTCTAGGCCATCATTGTGTACCAGAGATCCTACAGATGTAAATGCATGTAAATGTCTAGCCCTTGTAACTTGATTCAGACAATGCTTGTATTATCTGTACTGAACTGCAATTCTTTTTCTGTTTCTGCATTCATAATCAGTGCACCCTCACCATGCATCAGTCATCTCTGAGAGAGATAGGAGCACTGCAACCTCTGAGAAACAGTACTGCATGTTTTAGTCTGGACATATGGAGCTACAGAGCTTCCAATTATACATGTTGGGCTCAATTAAGAGTTTATTTTCAAGTTACAGAGTTTTTTTGTTTATCATGCTAGAAAAATAGTTTCTGGACAGCTGCTGGTCATTTGATAATTCTAACTGAATAGCAATTATCTTTTGCATGGCTATTTGTTTATTGAAAATAGAAGGAGCTACTTATAGGTTATGATGATGTCATGTTGCTGAAAACAGATGGAGCTGTCAGTGGAAATTGTATGGTTCTTACTGGAAATTGCTATTTTTGGCTTGGTCTATCTGTGTTGATTAGAGTTGTGACCTGCAGTGTGCAATATTTCAATTTGAGGTTCGATTCATCACATTAAGGATAAGTGAACTTTCTTATTTTTGCCTATTTAGCACTTTAGCTACTGAATAGAGCTCCAGACTGCCCTGCTTTCCCCTCGGCCGGCTGACATTGTAAAACAATTTATCATGGAAGATACGTTAATACACTGCCCTACCTCAAGGCATCCGTGCGGCTTCAGTCCATAACTCTGTGCTGCTCGTTGGGCAGAGGACGATGTATCATGTATGGGAAATCTTCCTTTGGACGCTGATGTGTTAGAATATGGATCAGAGTCGGTTCTTTGGTGCTGGGAGGTAAGCTGGATGTTACTTTTCAAGTTGGTGTTCTTTTGATTCTATTGTTTTGTATTTTCCATTAAAAATTCTATCTTTTAAATGCGTATGCAGATAAGAGATCTGAAATTGATGCTTGTGAAAGCACGCAACATTCTGAGTACACGAAAATCTATCAGAAAGAAAATCCATGAGAAAATCACCACCATCTACTCTAAGGAAAACTTTGTTCTTACATTGATCCACAATTTGCCCTGTTAGAAGTTATTTATTTACACATTTCGTTTTGCTGTGGAGAATATATAATGAGAGTTTGTCCAATTCTTTCAATATAATGGCATGTTTCTCGGCCCCAACGGGGAAAATGGTATGCTTTACAGTTATAGTTACATTCGAACTGGCCAGATGCTAAATCAACTTATATCTATGCACGTATTGATAGAACTTGTAAATCTTTATTTTCTGTTCCTTATTTCTTACTCGCTCACTCACTAAGCATCGGTATCATTGGAAACAACTTTGCTATTTCTGAAAAATCCAGGAGTTGAAGTCCAAGTAAATGATCTAAAAAAGCATCACTAAAATTAAATAAATCACTGAATTTGGAAGGGTTCAAATCACTGAATCACAGAATGGCCTGTACCATCATGCATAGTGCTGTTGCATTTGTGTGGATTCACATGCACGTTTTCGTTGTTCCTTGAGGTTGTGAAAGTCCTAATGTGTAAGCCTTTTCAATAATGTCACTGTTAATTTGAGGTTGACTGTGACATGGTTTCGAGTTTGACTTGATATTTTTAGGGCGCTTCATTCACTCATGATGTAAGTTAGACCCAAATTATGTGGCATGTCCATTTGTTGATGTAGTGAAAGTTAAAATCTAGGAAAAAAAAATATGGTCTCATGATGTAAGTTAGTCCATCCTGAGAGTTGATGGTTTCTGTTTACTAGGTTGCAACATCTATGTTGGTTGCAATAAGAGGTTAATATTAGTTTGTTATCTCATAAAATTCACTTTTGTTTAAAAATTTCTTCTATATACCTGTTTTGGATTTCCATGGCGTACAATCTTCCTCCACTTATACATAACGGTAGCCATTCATATTTCAGAAATTCGTAACAGAATGACAAAAACATTGACAACAAAACAATATACAAGGCCACCAATTCTCCCGGCGTAACAATGTGCTAGAACCTGATAGACACAAGGGAAATCATCTAGCTATATCAAGATAAAAACAAATTCCACATTTTTCATTCCTTAAAATATAATCACACATTACATTGGAGCCTGTTTGGTAACCCTTCGTTTCATGATTCTTGACCGGAGCGAGCATTCGGGTGAGGAGCTGAAAATATCGAGCACACACAACACACACATTCTCTGTCAGTTTTCTCTCATCGCCTGCAGCGTCCCTTCTCAGCAGCATGGCCGCCCTTCTCAATGGACAGCGTCATCACAACCTTTGACGAGTGTGTGATGCTGTAAATCAGAAATTTCTGGATATAGCTGGACTGCATGAAGCAATGCGACTATGTGGAAACATGTAATTCGAACATGCATACAAGAAAAACATTACCAATCAGAGAATGAACAAAACAAAGCAATACAAATCATGCAAAACAAAGCCAGGAAATATGTTCGGAAACCCAAGAAGTCAGTGGCTTGTGCATTGCTTCATAGCAAGGGAAAAATAAAAATTCGAACAAACTGATATAGCCTGCACCTGATATTTTCAAGTCTCCATCAGTACATATGAACATTTTTTTTAAAAAATGATGAGACAACAAGCTAATATTAACCTCTTATTGCAACCAACATAGATGTTGCAACCTAGTAAACAGAAACCATCAACTCTCAGGATGGACTAACTTACATCATGAGACCATATTTTTTTTCCTAGATTTTAACTTTCACTACATCAACAAATGGACATGCCACATAATTTGGGTCTAACTTACATCATGAGTGAATGAAGCGCCCTAAAAATATCAAGTCAAACTCGAAACCATGTCACAGTCAACCTCAAATTACAGTGACATTATTGAAAAGGCTTACACATTAGGACTTTCACAACCTCAAGGAACAACGAAAACGTGCATGTGAATCCACACAAATGCAACAGCACTATGCATGATGGTACAGGCCATTCTGTGATTCAGTGATTTGAACCCTTCCAAATTCAGTGATTTATTTAATTTTAGTGATGCTTTTTTAGATCATTTACTTGGACTTCAACTCCTGGATTTTCAGAATAGCAAAGTTGTTTCCAATGATACCGATGCTTAGTGAGTGAGCGAGTAAGAAATAAGGAACAGAAAATAAAGATTTACAAGTTCTATCAATACGTGCATAGATATAAGTTGATTTAGCATCTGGCCAGTTCGAATGTAACTATAACTGTAAAGCATACCATTTTCCCCGTTGGGGCCGAGAAACATGCCATTATATTGAAAGAATTGGACAAACTCTCATTATATATTCTCCACAGCAAAACGAAATGTGTAAAATAAATAACTTCTAACAGGGCAAATTGTGGATCAATGTAAGAACAAAGTTTTCCTTAGAGTAGATGGTGGTGATTTTCTCATGGATTTTCTTTCTGATAGATTTTCGTGTACTCAGAATGTTGCGTGCTTTCACAAGCATCAATTTCAGATCTCTTATCTGCATACGCATTTAAAAGATAGAATTTTTAATGGAAAATACAAAACAATAGAATCAAAAGAACACCAACTTGAAAAGTAACATCCAGCTTACCTCCCAGCACCAAAGAACCGACTCTGATCCATATTCTAACACATCAGCGTCCAAAGGAAGATTTCCCATACATGATACATCGTCCTCTGCCCAACGAGCAGCACAGAGTTATGGACTGAAGCCGCACGGATGCCTTGAGGTAGGGCAGTGTATTAACGTATCTTCCATGATAAATTGTTTTACAATGTCAGCCGGCCGAGGGGAAAGCAGGGCAGTCTGGAGCTCTATTCAGTAGCTAAAGTGCTAAATAGGCAAAAATAAGAAAGTTCACTTATCCTTAATGTGATGAATCGAACCTCAAATTGAAATATTGCACACTGCAGGTCACAACTCTAATCAACACAGATAGACCAAGCCAAAAATAGCAATTTCCAGTAAGAACCATACAATTTCCACTGACAGCTCCATCTGTTTTCAGCAACATGACATCATCATAACCTATAAGTAGCTCCTTCTATTTTCAATAAACAAATAGCCATGCAAAAGATAATTGCTATTCAGTTAGAATTATCAAATGACCAGCAGCTGTCCAGAAACTATTTCTAGCATGATAAACAAAAAAACTCTGTAACTTGAAAATAAACTCTTAATTGAGCCCAACATGTATAATTGGAAGCTCTGTAGCTCCATATGTCCAGACTAAAACATGCAGTACTGTTTCTCAGAGGTTGCAGTGCTCCTATCTCTCTCAGAGATGACTGATGCATGGTGAGGGTGCACTGATTATGAATGCAGAAACAGAAAAAGAATTGCAGTTCAGTACAGATAATACAAGCATTGTCTGAATCAAGTTACAAGGGCTAGACATTTACATGCATTTACATCTGTAGGATCTCTGGTACACAAAGATGGCCTAGAGGGGGGTGAATAGGCCTGCAAAAACTCAGCTCGAGATTCAATCAGAACCTAGGGCGGCACTGCCGCTCTGCCAGGGTGGCACTGCCGCACCTCAAATAATAACTCAAACGAGCTGAAACTTTGTAGTATGTAATCTGATAGCCTAAGAAGTGTAACGATGCAATATGAAGAGAAAATTCAGCTCGAAGACTGAATACCACAGAATGCTTGTAATCACACAGATCTAAGGTCTAGCACTAACCCTAGAACATGAAGAACAGCAAGAACACAATAAGAACAAGTGACACAAGATTTACCCCGTGGTTCAGCTCGCCACCAAGGCTTGCCTACGTCCACCTTGTTGAGGAAGCCACAAAAGGTTTGGGCTTGCCACCAAGGTTTGTCTTTCTCCTCGATCTCAAGTCAAGAGAGTGAACTCTTGAGATGAGAGGTGATTCACTAGCTGCAATCTTGGATTACAAACTTCCAAGGATGCCACAACAGTTGCCAAGCTCTTGAGCGACGCCTAGCCGGCTAGGAGCAAGCTCCAAGAGTAATAAACCCTAGAACCGCCGGCCAAACGTGAACCAAATGCTCTTTTGACTTTGGGAATCAGTGGATCTGCTCTCCTATTGAGTTTTGCTGCCTTTTCTCTCAAGTTTTGATGGTGGAAATCACAGATCGGCTTGAGGGAAGGTGGAGCTTCAATGGAGGAGAGAGGATGAGCTTTTGGTCTGTCTAGTTTCGAACTGAACGAGCAGAGGAAGAAGATGACCGTTGTGGGCTGGGCCTGCTGTATAAATACGGGCCGAGCCAACGGTCATCAGAGGGCGGCACTGCCGCTCTCTAAGGGCGGCACTGCCACCCTGCCTTTAATAGCCCAAATAGGATGAATTTTGGCTGGTTATTAAGAGTGGGTGAGAGGATGTATTTATGAAGATTTGAGCATCTGGTTGCACAGTTGACACAGTTATCCTAAAATCCCTATTTATAGTACGGCATACCTAAACTCAATATTCAAAATAAAATGAATTTAAACCCTTTTAAGTCCAGCATAGCCATCCATAGCAATTATGGGGTACATGCAACCTGTTCATCACCCTCCTATTTAATTCCCTGCTTGTCATCTCAATAAATCTCATTAGTCCTCTAATTGAGGGGTCATCAACACCAAAACCCACTTTAGGGCTTGATTGCACTTACAATCTCCCCCTTTTTGATGATTGATGCCAACACAATTAGAGCTTACAAAAGATAATAATTATTGTACTGAGATTTAAAGCCATGGATGTGGAAGGCTCCCCCTGAATGTGTGAATTGAGATTTGAATTCTCAATTTGGCATAAGAGGCCAATTTTCACACATACATGAAGAATAATCCAACATCCATGTCAGCTGTGGGTAACTGAACATGATATTAGAGTAAAACAACTTATGCATCAGCAAGATCATGTCAGTCAAAGCACTCAACATTTGGCCACAAGAACACAGAGCGTCACTGTCGCCCTAGCAGGGTGGCACTGCCGCCCTGACTTCAACAGTCAGAACAGGGCCAAATTTTCACAGCACAATATATGAATTTAAAGCAGTTTAAGCACAAAGTATGACAAGCTAAAACATTAAGCTCAAATACATGTTCACAACCGAAGATGAATAAAGTCAAAGAGCCAGCTTATTACGAAAAAGAAGTTTTCTCTCAAGCTAACAGCTAGTCTAAACAGCTCTCAAAGAATCTAAAATTGAAGCCCGCAGCTGATGAAGTCGACACCAAGGCGTGAAAGCGAATTTGACCCCCTACTTTTCTCCCCCTTTGGCACCAAGCACCAAAAAGCGAAGAAAAGAAGAAAAGAATCAAATCACTCGTCTGAGTCGGAGTCGATGCGGGCACGTCCAGCGGTGTGTGTACTCGAAGTGAAGCGCGCTGAACGTCGAGGAGGGTCACCAGTTGAGGTAGAAGGTCCAGCCTGATCTGTAGGAGCACGTGGCCTCCTAGAGTAAGTCCTGAAAAGCGCTGCCTGGACCTATGGATCTGCCTCTGCAGGGTTTATCTCCTCCTCACCACCACCTGTCTGCTACTGTGGATACCCATAGTACTGACTAAAGGGCTCGTATGAAGACTATCACATGTCCTGTCCCTGATATCCTGAGTCGTATGGGTAGCCATAGTGTGGTGGCTGGTAGTACTGCTGGTGTGGAGGCTGGTGAAAGGTCTCCTCTGGCTGCTGCTGCTGCTGTGGCTGCTCCTCGTGCTGCTGGGGCTGCTCCTCCTCAGAAGAAGTGTCCGACAAACGAGATAAGTCAAACTGAGGCGGTGGTCTCACAGGAGGAAGAGGTGGCAATCCAGCAACCTCTCTAGCAGCCCTCACAGCCTCCCTATTCTCCAATCTGTGCTCATATGCTGTCTGGGAGGCATAGGCGCACTGCGCAAATATAGCCTTCATCCATGCACTCATCTTCTTCCGTTTTGGATACCTTTTTCTTGTCAGCACTCCTGGATCCCTCTGGAATGTCCCTGCTGGAAGTGTGAGGGGTGCTCCTCTGCTAACTCCAGGAACATCACCTCCAGAAGTGAACTGAGAGGGCTTACCACCATGAGTCTTTGTCAAATTATAAACTGTGTGCTCACAGTCCTCAGGAAATCTGATCCCAGTGACTCTCTCAATCATATACATGATATATGGTGCATATGGTAAAGACCTCCTTCCGTCACTCATAGCAAGATATAGCTCAACCCAAATAAAGCGAGGTACACAGAACCTCTCACCATATGGAAACCCGGACAACACATTAGTGATGTAACCATTAAGATCTGTTGCATTGTCCTTTGGGTTGATAGTGACTCTGATCATATTGTTCATTATGTAGTAGAAGCTCTTGAGATAGGTCCTAGACCAATCGGGCAAGGCTCTGCCTTGTTCCTCCCACATGAAGCTCACCTCAATTGCCTCAAACCGGCGCTCATTATGAATTCTGCTATAGTTCCTGTGAGCCTCTCCAAAACTAAGAACCCGAGCAAAGGTGACAGAGTCTATCTTGTAGTGTCGTCCATCAGTCATCCAATGGATTCTCATCATTATCCTTGTCCCAGAAGTATGTGGCATGGAACTGGGCAAGAATCTCCCTGTTCCAGTCATACCTGAAACTCATGATGTCTGTTAGCTCAAAGCAGTCACAAGTCTTGTTACAGGTATCATGTCAGGGTCCTGTCTGCTCTGCAAATCTCCAAAGTCTATGTACTGCATCTTGTTGATCTTTCCCTTTGGCTTTGGACAAATTGCCGAGGCATAGAAATCAGCATGAAAAGGACTCCAAAATCTATAGTCAATGCCTCTTGTCTTTTCATACAAGAAGGGATTAGTCTCTCTAGCTTTCTCTATCTTCTTCCAGCTAGTGGAATAGTCAAGCATTTGATGACGGTAGCTGTTCTGAGGCAAAGTGAGGGAGAACTCATCATTAGTGTCCCTCAGAAGACCGTAATCAAACTCTCCAAGGACCTCAGGTGAATCTGGAGCAAACTTGATGGTGCGACCAACCCGCTCAATCTCATACTCATCATTAATTTCTTGAGCACGATCTCGCTGCTCATATGTTCCTTGGCTTCTGCCACGCTTGACTTGACGCTTGGCTAGCACTTTCTTCCTTTTTCCACTTCCATCTCCTTATTCCATCTATGCAATTTTGAGAAGGGACATTATAAGAAATTGTACAGAAGGGCACTAGCAGTAGCTGTGCACTAGGATTAACACATAGGAGAAACTGAGAACATGAAGTCCTGAGTGACTGTCCAGAAAATTTTCTGGGCAGGGCGACACTGCCGCTCTCAGTTCCTCTGGAGTTCTTGCTTCAGTTTTTTACACGAGCTAACCCTAGTATTCAACTACTTCTACACCCAGTGACAACCTCAGAAACGATGTCGAAAACAGATCATGTTGATTTCTCCATGGATTTGAAAGATTAAATATGAAGAAATTCAAGATTTGAATGGAGTGGTTGAATCCAATCAATTTGGGGTGTCAACTATTGAATCCACCATGGGATTTGACTGTAGATTTTGGAGTCCTTTTCATGCTGATTTCTATGCCTCGGCAATTTGTCCAAAGCCAAAGGAAAGATCAACAAGATGCAGTACATAGACTTTGGAGATTTGCAGAGCAGACAGGACCCTGACATGATACCTGTAACAAGACTTGTGACTGCTTTGAGCTAACAGACATCATGAGTTTCAGGTATGACTGGAACAGGGAGATTCTTGCCCAGTTCCATGCCACATACTTCTGGGACAAGGATAATGATGAGATCCATTGGATGACTGATGGACGACACTACAAGATAGACTCTGTCACCTTTGCTCGGGTTCTTAGTTTTGGAGAGGCTCACAGGAACTATAGCAGAATTCATAATGAGCGCCGGTTTGAGGCAATTGAGGTGAGCTTCATGTGGGAGGAACAAGGCAGAGCCTTGCCCGATTGGTCTAGGACCTATCTCAAGAGCTTCTACTACATAATGAACAATATGATCAGAGTCACTATCAACCCAAAGGACAATGCAACAGATCTTAATGGTTACATCACTAATGTGTTGTCCGGGTTTCCATATGGTGAGAGGTTCTGTGTACCTCGCTTTATTTGGTTTGAGCTATATCTTGCTATGAGTGACGGAAGGAGGTCTTTACCATATGCACCATATATCATGTATATGATTGAGAGAGTCACTGGGATCAGATTTCCTGAGGACTGTGAGCACACAGTTTATAATTTGACAAAGACTCATGGTGGTAAGCCCTCTCAGTTCACTTCTGGAGGTGATGTTCCTGGAGTTAGCAGAGGAGCACCCCCTCACACTTCCAGCAGGGACATTCCAGAGGGATCCAGGAGTGCTGACAAGAAAAAGGTATCCAAACGGAAGAAGATGAGTGCATGGATGAAGGCTATATTTGCGCAGTGCGCCTATGCCTCCCAGACAGCATATGAGCACAGATTGGAGAATAGGGAGGCTGTGAGGGCTGCTAGAGAGGTTGCTGGATTGCCACCTCTTCCTCCTGTGAGACCACCGCCTCAGTTTGACTTATCTCGTTTGTCGGACACTTCTTCTGAGGAGGAGCAGCCCCAGCAGCACGAGGAGCAGCCACAGCAGCAGCAGCAGCCAGAGGAGACCTTTCACCAGCCTCCACACCAGCAGTACTACCAGCCACCACACTATGGCTACCCATACGACTCAGGATATCAGGGACAGGACATGTGATAGTCTTCATACGAGCCCTTTAGTCAGTACTATGGGTATCCACAGTAGCAGACAGGTGGTGGTGAGGAGGAGATAAACCCTGCAGAGGCAGATCCATAGGTCCAGGCAGCGCTTTTCAGGACTTACTCTAGGAGGCCACGTGCTCCTACAGATCAGGCTGGACCTTCTACCTCAACTGGTGACCCTCCTCGACGTTCAGCGCGCTTCACTTCGAGTACACACACCGCTGGACGTGCCCGCATCGACTCCGACTCAGACA
>JAHUYU010003431.1:0-12926 GCA_030439765.1 Tripidium arundinaceum | reverse complement strand
TGGTGGGGATAACTATAGCACATGGCGTGTGCGCTCGATGCTGTGGTTTACTACTCTGAAATGTGAGCATGTGGTCAAGGGAAAGCGCACTGAACCCCCTCTCAACGATGAGGAAGAGAGGGAGTTTAATATGGCAGATAACTTGGGTCTTGGCTGGCTGGAATGGGCTTAGTTTTGCTACTCGGCCCAACCGGGAAACCCTAGCCGCCAGCGCCAGTCGGGAACCCTATCCGTCAACGCCCAACGTCCAGCCGCCAACCGCCAACGCCCAACTACCCCTGTCCAGGTTCACCCCCCAGGGGTAACGGGCAGAAGGCGCGGCTATAAATTGGGACGCCCCTGTCCGAGAGCAGATCAGCTCCTTCAGACATCTCCTCCTCTTCTCCACTGTTTACAGCTTGAGCGCCAGTGCTGCATCTCCGGCTTGAGCTCTCTGCGCGCACAGAGGGCTCCGGTGAGCAGGCCTCCGGAACTCCGCCCGCCAAGAGTACCTGCTCAGGTAGACGGGCGATCAAGTTTTTGGGGAGCGTCTCCGGGCATGACTGCTCTATTCCACGACAGCAACTCCTCTGCAAGCCATGGCGAACACAAGGTCAGCCGCTGCTGCTGGTACGGGTTCAGGTACCAGCGCCGGTGCCACCAACGGAGAGAATAGTGATCCACTACCCGCGGGTACCGGGAGTGCCACTCTTGGGTATAAACTGAACCCTTATGCTATGCATCCTATTATTGCTATTGTTTTAGCATGCATAGTATTTGTTCCTCCATTAGCTACTGTCTTAGCATGCATAGTGTATCATGCTAGTTTCGGTAGCAATTATAATGCTGTCATTTGTGTAATACTTGAGTTAGTATTCTGCACATCGTATTTACGGATTAATGCACGTCGTAAAATGACTAAACTTTCAACAATCCAAAAACTTGATAGGTCATTTACGAGTGCTAGCTTTACGCAATCACTGCGACCTCCACCACTGAATGATGGTGGGGATAACTATAGCACATGGCGTGTGCGCTCGATGCTGTGGTTTACTACTCTGAAATGTGAGCATGTGGTCAAGGGAAAGCGCACTGAACCCCCTCTCAACGATGAGGAAGAGAGGGAGTTTAATATGGCAGATAACTTGGGTCTTGGCTGGCTGGAATGGGCTTAGTTTTGCTACTCGGCCCAACCGGGAAACCCTAGCCGCCAGCGCCAGTCGGGAACCCTATCCGTCAACGCCCAACGTCCAGCCGCCAACCGCCAACGCCCAACTACCCCTGTCCAGGTTCACCCCCCCAGGGGTAACGGGCAGAAGGCGCGGCTATAAATTGGGACGCCCCTGTCCGAGAGCAGATCAGCTCCTTCAGACATCTCCTCCTCTTCTCCACTGTTTACAGCTTGAGCGCCAGTGCTGCATCTCCGGCTTGAGCTCTCTGCGCGCACAGAGGGCTCCGGTGAGCAGGCCTCCGGAACTCCGCCCGCCAAGAGTACCTGCTCAGGTAGACGGGCGATCAAGTTTTTGGGGAGCGTCTCCGGGCATGACTGCTCTATTCCACGACAGCAACTCCCTCTGCAAGCCATGGCGAACACAAGGTCAGCCGCTGCTGCTGGTACGGGTTCAGGTACCAGCGCCGGTGCCACCAACGGAGAGAATAGTGATCCACTACCCGCGGGTACCGGGAGTGCCACTCTTGGGTATAAACTGAACCCTTATGCTATGCATCCTATTATTGCTATTGTTTTAGCATGCATAGTATTTGTTCCTCCATTAGCTACTGTCTTAGCATGCATAGTGTATCATGCTAGTTTCGGTAGCAATTATAATGCTGTCATTTGTGTAATACTTGAGTTAGTATTCTGCACATCGTATTTACGGATTAATGCACGTCGTAAAATGACTAAACTTTCAACAATCCAAAAACTTGATAGGTCATTTACGAGTGCTAGCTTTACGCAATCACTGCGACCTCCACCACTGAATGATGGTGGGGATAACTATAGCACATGGCGTGTGCGCTCGATGCTGTGGTTTACTACTCTGAAATGTGAGCATGTGGTCAAGGGAAAGCGCACTGAACCCCCTCTCAACGATGAGGAAGAGAGGGAGTTTAATATGGCAGATAACTTGGGTCTTGGCTGGCTGGAATGGGCTTAGTTTTGCTACTCGGCCCAACCGGGAAACCCTAGCCGCCAGCGCCAGTCGGGAACCCTATCCGTCAACGCCCAACGTCCAGCCGCCAACCGCCAACGCCCAACTACCCCTGTCCAGGTTCACCCCCCCAGGGGTACGGGCAGAAGGCGCGGCTATAAATTGGGACGCCCCTGTCCGAGAGCAGATCAGCTCCTTCAGACATCTCCTCCTCTTCTCCACTGTTTACAGCTTGAGCGCCAGTGCTGCATCTCCGGCTTGAGCTCTCTGCGCGCACAGAGGGCTCCGGTGAGCAGGCCTCCGGAACTCCGCCCGCCAAGAGTACCTGCTCAGGTAGACGGGCGATCAAGTTTTTGGGGAGCGTCTCCGGGCATGACTGCTCTATTCCACGACAGCAACTCCTCTGCAAGCCATGGCGAACACAAGGTCAGCCGCTGCTGCTGGTACGGGTTCAGGTACCAGCGCCGGTGCCACCAACGGAGAGAATAGTGATCCACTACCCGCGGGTCCGGGAGTGCCACTCTTGGGTATAAACTGAACCCTTATGCTATGCATCCTATTATTGCTATTGTTTTAGCATGCATAGTATTGTTCCTCCATTAGCTACTGTCTTAGCATGCATAGTGTATCATGCTAGTTTCGGTAGCAATTATAATGCTGTCATTTGTGTAATACTTGAGTTAGTATTCTGCACATCGTATTTACGGATTAATGCACGTCGTAAAATGACTAAACTTTCAACAATCCAAAAACTTGATAGGTCATTTACGAGTGCTAGCTTTACGCAATCACTGCGACCTCCACCACTGAATGATGGTGGGGATAACTATAGCACATGGCGTGTGCGCTCGATGCTGTGGTTTACTACTCTGAAATGTGAGCATGTGGTCAAGGGAAAGCGCACTGAACCCCCTCTCAACGATGAGGAAGAGAGGGAGTTTAATATGGCAGATAACTTGGGTCTTGGCTGGCTGGAATGGGCTTAGTTTTGCTACTCGGCCCAACCGGGAAACCCTAGCCGCCAGCGCCAGTCGGGAACCCTATCCGTCAACGCCCAACGTCCAGCCGCCAACCGCCAACGCCCAACTACCCCTGTCCAGGTTCACCCCCCAGGGGTAACGGGCAGAAGGCGCGGCTATAAATTGGGGACGCCCCTGTCCGAGAGCAGATCAGCTCCTTCAGACATCTCCTCCTCTTCTCCACTGTTTACAGCTTGAGCGCCAGTGCTGCATCTCCGGCTTGAGCTCTCTGCGCGCACAGAGGGCTCCGGTGAGCAGGCCTCCGGAACTCCGCCCGCCAAGAGTACCTGCTCAGGTAGACGGGCGATCAAGTTTTTGGGGAGCGTCTCCGGGCATGACTGCTCTATTCCACGACAGCAACTCCTCTGCAAGCCATGGCGAACACAAGGTCAGCCCGCTGCTGCTGGTACGGGTTCAGGTACCAGCGCCGGTGCCACCAACGGAGAGAATAGTGATCCACTACCCGCGGGTACCGGAGTGCCACTCTTGGGTATAAACTGAACCCTTATGCTATGCATCCTATTATTGCTATTGTTTTAGCATGCATAGTATTTGTTCCTCCATTAGCTACTGTCTTAGCATGCATAGTGTATCATGCTAGTTTCGGTAGCAATTATAATGCTGTCATTTGTGTAATACTTGAGTTAGTATTCTGCACATCGTATTTACGGATTAATGCACGTCGTAAAATGACTAAACTTTCAACAATCCAAAAACTTGATAGGTCATTTACGAGTGCTAGCTTTACGCAATCACTGCGACCTCCACCACTGAATGATGGTGGGGATAACTATAGCACATGGCGTGTGCGCTCGATGCTGTGGTTTACTACTCTGAAATGTGAGCATGTGGTCAAGGGAAAGCGCACTGAACCCCCTCTCAACGATGAGGAAGAGAGGGAGTTTAATATGGCAGATAACTTGGGTCTTGGCTGGCTGGAATGGGCTTAGTTTTGCTACTCGGCCCAACCGGGAAACCCTAGCCGCCAGCGCCAGTCGGGAACCCTATCCGTCAACGCCCAACGTCCAGCCGCCAACCGCCAACGCCCAACTACCCCTGTCCAGGTTCACCCCCCCAGGGGTAACGGGCAGAAGGCGCGGCTATAAATTGGGACGCCCCTGTCCGAGAGCAGATCAGCTCCTTCAGACATCTCCTCCTCTTCTCCACTGTTTACAGCTTGAGCGCCAGTGCTGCATCTCCGGCTTGAGCTCTCTGCGCGCACAGAGGGCTCCGGTGAGCAGGCCTCCGGAACTCCGCCCGCCAAGAGTACCTGCTCAGGTAGACGGGCGATCAAGTTTTTGGGAGCGTCTCCGGGCATGACTGCTCTATTCCACGACAGCAACTCCTCTGCAAGCCATGGCGAACACAAGGTCAGCCGCTGCTGCTGGTACGGGTTCAGGTACCAGCGCCGGTGCCACCAACGGAGAGAATAGTGATCCACTACCCGCGGGTACCGGGAGTGCCACTCTTGGGTATAAACTGAACCCTTATGCTATGCATCCTATTATTGCTATTGTTTTAGCATGCATAGTATTTGTTCCTCCATTAGCTACTGTCTTAGCATGCATAGTGTATCATGCTAGTTTCGGTAGCAATTATAATGCTGTCATTTGTGTAATACTTGAGTTAGTATTCTGCACATCGTATTTACGGATTAATGCACGTCGTAAAATGACTAAACTTTCAACAATCCAAAAACTTGATAGGTCATTTACGAGTGCTAGCTTTACGCAATCACTGCGACCTCCACCACTGAATGATGGTGGGGATAACTATAGCACATGGCGTGTGCGCTCGATGCTGTGGTTTACTACTCTGAAATGTGAGCATGTGGTCAAGGGAAAGCGCACTGAACCCCCTCTCAACGATGAGGAAGAGAGGGAGTTTAATATGGCAGATAACTTGGGTCTTGGCTGGCTGGAATGGGCTTAGTTTTGCTACTCGGCCCAACCGGGAAACCCTAGCCGCCAGCGCCAGTCGGGAACCCTATCCGTCAACGCCCAACGTCCAGCCGCCAACCGCCAACGCCCAACTACCCCTGTCCAGGTTCACCCCCCCAGGGGTAACGGGCAGAAGGCGCGGCTATAATTGGGACGCCCCTGTCCGAGAGCAGATCAGCTCCTTCAGACATCTCCTCCTCTTCTCCACTGTTTACAGCTTGAGCGCCAGTGCTGCATCTCCGGCTTGAGCTCTCTGCGCGCACAGAGGGCTCCGGTGAGCAGGCCTCCGGAACTCCGCCCGCCAAGAGTACCTGCTCAGGTAGACGGGCGATCAAGTTTTTGGGGAGCGTCTCCGGGCATGACTGCTCTATTCCACGACAGCAACTCCTCTGCAAGCCATGGCGAACACAAGGTCAGCCGCTGCTGCTGGTACGGGTTCAGGTACCAGCGCCGGTGCCACCAACGGAGAGAATAGTGATCCACTACCCGCGGGTACCGGGAGTGCCACTCTTGGGTATAAACTGAACCCTTATGCTATGCATCCTATTATTGCTATTGTTTTAGCATGCATAGTATTTGTTCCTCCATTAGCTACTGTCTTAGCATGCATAGTGTATCATGCTAGTTTCGGTAGCAATATAATGCTGTCATTTGTGTAATACTTGAGTTAGTATTCTGCACATCGTATTTACGGATTAATGCACGTCGTAAAATGACTAAACTTTCAACAATCCAAAAACTTGATAGGTCATTTACGAGTGCTAGCTTTACGCAATCACTGCGACCTCCACCACTGAATGATGGTGGGGATAACTATAGCACATGGCGTGTGCGCTCGATGCTGTGGTTTACTACTCTGAAATGTGAGCATGTGATCAAGGGAAAGCGCACTGAACCCCCTCTCAACGATGAGGAAGAGAGGGAGTTTAATATGGCAGATAACTTGGGTCTTGGCTGGCTGGAATGGGCTTAGTTTTGCTACTCGGCCCAACCGGGAAACCCTAGCCGCCAGCGCCAGTCGGGAACCCTATCCGTCAACGCCCAACGTCCAGCCGCCAACCGCCAACGCCCAACTACCCCTGTCCAGGTTCACCCCCCCCAGGGGTAACGGGCAGAAGGCGCGGCTATAAATTGGGACGCCCCTGTCCGAGAGCAGATCAGCTCCTTCAGACATCTCCTCCTCTTCTCCACTGTTTACAGCTTGAGCGCCAGTGCTGCATCTCCGGCTTGAGCTCTCTGCGCGCACAGAGGGCTCCGGTGAGCAGGCCTCCGGAACTCCGCCCGCCAAGAGTACCTGCTCAGGTAGACGGGCGATCAAGTTTTTGGGGAGCGTCTCCGGGCATGACTGCTCTATTCCACGACAGCAACTCCTCTGCAAGCCATGGCGAACACAAGGTCAGCCGCTGCTGCTGGTACGGGTTCAGGTACCAGCGCCGGTGCCACCAACGGAGAGAATAGTGATCCACTACCCGCGGGTACCGGGAGTGCCACTCTTGGGTATAAACTGAACCCTTATGCTATGCATCCTATTATTGCTATTGTTTTAGCATGCATAGTATTTGTTCCTCCATTAGCTACTGTCTTAGCATGCATAGTGTATCATGCTAGTTTCGGTAGCAATTATAATGCTGTCATTTGTGTAATACTTGAGTTAGTATTCTGCACATCGTATTTACGGATTAATGCACGTCGTAAAATGACTAAACTTTCAACAATCCAAAAACTTGATAGGTCATTTACGAGTGCTAGCTTTACGCAATCACTGCGACCTCCACCACTGAATGATGGTGGGGATAACTATAGCACATGGCGTGTGCGCTCGATGCTGTGGTTTACTACTCTGAAATGTGAGCATGTGGTCAAGGGAAAGCGCACTGAACCCCCTCTCAACGATGAGGAAGAGAGGGAGTTTAATATGGCAGATAACTTGGGTCTTGGCTGGCTGGAATGGGCTTAGTTTTGCTACTCGGCCCAACCGGGAAACCCTAGCCGCCAGCGCCAGTCGGGAACCCTATCCGTCAACGCCCAACGTCCAGCCGCCAACCGCCAACGCCCAACTACCCCTGTCCAGGTTCACCCCCCCAGGGGTAACGGGCAGAAGGCGCGGCTATAAATTGGGACGCCCCTGTCCGAGAGCAGATCAGCTCCTTCAGACATCTCCTCCTCTTCTCCACTGTTTACAGCTTGAGCGCCAGTGCTGCATCTCCGGCTTGAGCTCTCTGCGCGCACAGAGGGCTCCGGTGAGCAGGCCTCCGGAACTCCGCCCGCCAAGAGTACCTGCTCAGGTAGACGGGCGATCAAGTTTTTGGGGAGCGTCTCGCGGCATGACTGCTCTATTCCACGACAGCAACTCCTCTGCAAGCCATGGCGAACACAAGGTCAGCCGCTGCTGCTGGTACGGGTTCAGGTACCAGCGCCGGTGCCACCAACGGAGAGAATAGTGATCCACTACCCGCGGGTACCGGGAGTGCCACTCTTGGGTATAAACTGAACCCTTATGCTATGCATCCTATTATTGCTATTGTTTTAGCATGCATAGTATTTGTTCCTCCATTAGCTACTGTCTTAGCATGCATAGTGTATCATGCTAGTTTCGGTAGCAATTATAATGCTGTCATTTGTGTAATACTTGAGTTAGTATTCTGCACATCGTATTTACGGATTAATGCACGTCGTAAAATGACTAAACTTTCAACAATCCAAAAACTTGATAGGTCATTTACGAGTGCTAGCTTTACGCAATCACTGCGACCTCCACCACTGAATGATGGTGGGGATAACTATAGCACATGGCGTGTGCGCTCGATGCTGTGGTTTACTACTCTGAAATGTGAGCATGTGGTCAAGGGAAAGCGCACTGAACCCCCTCTCAACGATGAGGAAGAGAGGGAGTTTAATATGGCAGATAACTTGGGTCTTGGCTGGCTGGAATGGGCTTAGTTTTGCTACTCGGCCCAACCGGGAAACCCTAGCCGCCAGCGCCAGTCGGGAACCCTATCCGTCAACGCCCAACGTCCAGCCGCCAACCGCCAACGCCCAACTACCCCTGTCCAGGTTCACCCCCCCAGGGGTAACGGGCAGAAGGCGCGGCTATAAATTGGGACGCCCCTGTCCGAGAGCAGATCAGCTCCTTCAGACATCTCCTCCTCTTCTCCACTGTTTACAGCTTGAGCGCCAGTGCTGCATCTCCGGCTTGAGCTCTCTGCGCGCACAGAGGGCTCCGGTGAGCAGGCCTCCGGAACTCCGCCCGCCAAGAGTACCTGCTCAGGTAGACGGGCGATCAAGTTTTTGGGGAGCGTCTCCGGGCATGACTGCTCTATTCCACGACAGCAACTCCTCTGCAAGCCATGGCGAACACAAGGTCAGCCGCTGCTGCTGGTACGGGTTCAGGTACCAGCGCCGGTGCCACCAACGGAGAGAATAGTGATCCACTACCCGCGGGTACCGGGAGTGCCACTCTTGGGTATAAACTGAACCCTTATGCTATGCATCCTATTATTGCTATTGTTTTAGCATGCATAGTATTTGTTCCTCCATTAGCTACTGTCTTAGCATGCATAGTGTATCATGCTAGTTTCGGTAGCAATTATAATGCTGTCATTTGTGTAATACTTGAGTTAGTATTCTGCACATCGTATTTACGGATTAATGCACGTCGTAAAATGACTAAACTTTCAACAATCCAAAAACTTGATAGGTCATTTACGAGTGCTAGCTTTACGCAATCACTGCGACCTCCACCACTGAATGATGGTGGGGATAACTATAGCACATGGCGTGTGCGCTCGATGCTGTGGTTTACTACTCTGAAATGTGAGCATGTGGTCAAGGGAAAGCGCACTGAACCCCCTCTCAACGATGAGGAAGAGAGGGAGTTTAATATGGCAGATAACTTGGGTCTTGGCTGGCTGGAATGGGCTTAGTTTTGCTACTCGGCCCAACCGGGAAACCCTAGCCGCCAGCGCCAGTCGGGAACCCTATCCGTCAACGCCCAACGTCCAGCCGCCAACCGCCAACGCCCAACTACCCCTGTCCAGGTTCACCCCCCCAGGGGTAACGGGCAGAAGGCGCGGCTATAAATTGGGACGCCCCTGTCCGAGAGCAGATCAGCTCCTTCAGACATCTCCTCCTCTTCTCCACTGTTTACAGCTTGAGCGCCAGTGCTGCATCTCCGGCTTGAGCTCTCTGCGCGCACAGAGGGCTCCGGTGAGCAGGCCTCCGGAACTCCGCCGCCAAGAGTACCTGCTCAGGTAGACGGGCGATCAAGTTTTTGGGGAGCGTCTCCGGGCATGACTGCTCTATTCCACGACAGCAACTCCTCTGCAAGCCATGGCGAACACAAGGTCAGCCGCTGCTGCTGGTACGGGTTCAGGTACCAGCGCCGGTGCCACCAACGGAGAGAATAGTGATCCACTACCCGCGGGTACCGGGAGTGCCACTCTTGGGTATAAACTGAACCCTTATGCTATGCATCCTATTATTGCTATTGTTTTAGCATGCATAGTATTTGTTCCTCCATTAGCTACTGTCTTAGCATGCATAGTGTATCATGCTAGTTTCGGTAGCAATTATAATGCTGTCATTTGTGTAATACTTGAGTTAGTATTCTGCACATCGTATTTTACGGATTAATGCACGTCGTAAAATGACTAAACTTTCAACAATCCAAAAACTTGATAGGTCATTTACGAGTGCTAGCTTTACGCAATCACTGCGACCTCCACCACTGAATGATGGTGGGGATAACTATAGCACATGGCGTGTGCGCTCGATGCTGTGGTTTACTACTCTGAAATGTGAGCATGTGGTCAAGGGAAAGCGCACTGAACCCCCTCTCAACGATGAGGAAGAGAGGGAGTTTAATATGGCAGATAACTTGGGTCTTGGCTGGCTGGAATGGGCTTAGTTTTGCTACTCGGCCCAACCGGGAAACCCTAGCCGCCAGCGCCAGTCGGGAACCCTATCCGTCAACGCCCAACGTCCAGCCGCCAACCGCCAACGCCCAACTACCCCTGTCCAGGTTCACCCCCCCAGGGGTAACGGGCAGAAGGCGCGGCTATAAATTGGGACGCCCCTGTCCGAGAGCAGATCAGCTCCTTCAGACATCTCCTCCTCTTCTCCACTGTTTACAGCTTGAGCGCCAGTGCTGCATCTCCGGCTTGAGCTCTCTGCGCGCACAGAGGGCTCCGGTGAGCAGGCCTCCGGAACTCCGCCCGCCAAGAGTACCTGCTCAGGTAGACGGGCGATCAAGTTTTTGGGGAGCGTCTCCGGGCATGACTGCTCTATTCCACGACAGCAACTCCTCTGCAAGCCATGGCGAACACAAGGTCAGCCGCTGCTGCTGGTACGGGTTCAGGTACCAGCGCCGGTGCCACCAACGGAGAGAATAGTGATCCACTACCCGCGGGTACCGGGAGTGCCACTCTTGGGTATAAACTGAACCCTTATGCTATGCATCCTATTATTGCTATTGTTTTAGCATGCATAGTATTTGTTCCTCCATTAGCTACTGTCTTAGCATGCATAGTGTATCATGCTAGTTTCGGTAGCAATTATAATGCTGTCATTTGTGTAATACTTGAGTTAGTATTCTGCACATCGTATTTACGGATTAATGCACGTCGTAAAATGACTAAACTTTCAACAATCCAAAAACTTGATAGGTCATTTACGAGTGCTAGCTTTACGCAATCACTGCGACCTCCACCACTGAATGATGGTGGGGATAACTATAGCACATGGCGTGTGCGCTCGATGCTGTGGTTTACTACTCTGAAATGTGAGCATGTGGTCAAGGGAAAGCGCACTGAACCCCCTCTCAACGATGAGGAAGAGAGGGAGTTTAATATGGCAGATAACTTGGGTCTTGGCTGGCTGGAATGGGCTTAGTTTTGCTACTCGGCCCAACCGGGAAACCCCTAGCCGCCAGCGCCAGTCGGGAACCCTATCCGTCAACGCCCAACGTCCAGCCGCCAACCGCCAACGCCCAACTACCCCTGTCCAGGTTCACCCCCCCAGGGGTAACGGGCAGAAGGCGCGGCTATAAATTGGGACGCCCCTGTCCGAGAGCAGATCAGCTCCTTCAGACATCTCCTCCTCTTCTCCACTGTTTACAGCTTGAGCGCCAGTGCTGCATCTCCGGCTTGAGCTCTCTGCGCGCACAGAGGGCTCCGGTGAGCAGGCCTCCGGAACTCCGCCCGCCAAGAGTACCTGCTCAGGTAGACGGGCGATCAAGTTTTTTGGGGAGCGTCTCCGGGCATGACTGCTCTATTCCACGACAGCAACTCCTCTGCAAGCCATGGCGAACACAAGGTCAGCCGCTGCTGCTGGTACGGGTTCAGGTACCAGCGCCGGTGCCACCAACGGAGAGAATAGTGATCCACTACCCGCGGGTACCGGGAGTGCCACTCTTGGGTATAAACTGAACCCTTATGCTATGCATCCTATTATTGCTATTGTTTAGCATGCATAGTATTTGTTCCTCCATTAGCTACTGTCTTAGCATGCATAGTGTATCATGCTAGTTTCGGTAGCAATTATAATGCTGTCATTTGTGTAATACTTGAGTTAGTATTCTGCACATCGTATTTACGGATTAATGCACGTCGTAAAATGACTAAACTTTCAACAATCCAAAAACTTGATAGGTCATTTACGAGTGCTAGCTTTACGCAATCACTGCGACCTCCACCACTGAATGATGGTGGGGATAACTATAGCACATGGCGTGTGCGCTCGATGCTGTGGTTTACTACTCTGAAATGTGAGCATGTGGTCAAGGGAAAGCGCACTGAACCCCCTCTCAACGATGAGGAAGAGAGGGAGTTTAATATGGCAGATAACTTGGGTCTTGGCTGGCTGGAATGGGCTTAGTTTTGCTACTCGGCCCAACCGGGAAACCCTAGCCGCCAGCGCCAGTCGGGAACCCTATCCGTCAACGCCCAACGTCCAGCCGCCAACCGCCAACGCCCAACTACCCCTGTCCAGGTTCACCCCCCCAGGGGTAACGGGCAGAAGGCGCGGCTATAAATTGGGACGCCCCTGTCCGAGAGCAGATCAGCTCCTTCAGACATCTCCTCCTCTTCTCCACTGTTTACAGCTTGAGCGCCAGTGCTGCATCTCCGGCTTGAGCTCTCTGCGCGCACAGAGGGCTCCGGTGAGCAGGCCTCCGGAACTCCGCCGCCAAGAGTACCTGCTCAGGTAGACGGGCGATCAAGTTTTTGGGGAGCGTCTCCGGGCATGACTGCTCTATTCCACGACAGCAACTCCTCTGCAAGCCATGGCGAACACAAGGTCAGCCGCTGCTGCTGGTACGGGTTCAGGTACCAGCGCCGGTGCCACCAACGGAGAGAATAGTGATCACTACCCGCGGGTACCGGGAGTGCCACTCTTGGGTATAAACTGAACCCTTATGCTATGCATCCTATTATTGCTATTGTTTTAGCATGCATAGTATTTGTTCCTCCATTAGCTACTGTCTTAGCATGCATAGTGTATCATGCTAGTTTCGGTAGCAATTATAATGCTGTCATTTGTGTAATACTTGAGTTAGTATTCTGCACATCGTATTTACGGATTAATGCACGTCGTAAAATGACTAAACTTTCAACAATCCAAAAACTTGATAGGTCATTTACGAGTGCTAGCTTTACGCAATCACTGCGACCTCCACCACTGAATGATGGTGGGGATAACTATAGCACATGGCGTGTGCGCTCGATGCTGTGGTTTACTACTCTGAAATGTGAGCATGTGGTCAAGGGAAAGCGCACTGAACCCCCTCTCAACGATGAGGAAGAGAGGGAGTTTAATATGGCAGATAACTTGGGTCTTGC
>JAHUYU010003434.1:0-12829 GCA_030439765.1 Tripidium arundinaceum | reverse complement strand
CTAATGTGTTGATTATGCTACACCTCTTTAGCTTTTTCCTTTGTGTTATAATTAAGGCATGCTAACACAAGAATAATAGCAAAGGAAAACCAATGATGGCGCAAAGATTAAATATGAAATCAAGCACACAAGATTGACACAAGTAGTTCATACTTCAAATCAGGGGTGGAGCAGACATAGGACATGGGTAATACACATGACATGTGCAACTGATTTGTTTTTGGGGAGGGTGCAAAAAATCGAAGTTTGTAAGGTTAGATCTGAATATAGATAGCTTCAATTAGGATTTGGGGTGCTCGATTTTGTACATCTAAAAGGGAAGAGAAGAGGGCGGGCATACCTGGTGGTTCTCGTCCGCTGTGAATGCCAGTCGAAAGGCGGCGGCGCTCGCCCGGTTCGCCTTAACGCTCAAGCTTAACGAAAGAAAAGAACGGAGGCAGAAATAAGCGAGGGTGTTTTTCTTTTCTTTCGTTGAACGCAACGCAGCGGCACACGGGCTGTCTGGATTAGGCAACGGGCCCCAAAGTAAAAACCAAAGGGTGGGCACAAAGCACTGCCGCTGGTTTTGATCAGAAACCGTGTGGAGAAAGTCATTTTAGACGACAAAGGCACGTTGGTCATTGGACTTTTCTACCCGGAGCTTGGGCGAACGTGAGTTTGCATCTCTATCGCCTTTTACCTTTCGCACTTACTTTATGTACTTAGGTTGTGTGGTTAATATTCCTAGCTTAGTTTAATAGGCTAGTGATAGGATTGGAACCTAGGTTGTATAACTCTTTTGTGATAGAGATAGCAACACACATATCAAAACCTTAGTTGCATATCTAGATAGATTACTTTGTTGCATAGGTTTTGACTAGGTTGAAATTAGAAGCCTTAGTTTTAGAAGTAATTTTTAAGTTGCCCAATTCACACCCCCTCTTAGGCGTCACAGTCCCTTCACGTGTTACGGCCTTTGAAAATTAACTACAACTTGCAAACAAATTTTGGTTAAATTTTATAACCATCGTCAGGGAAAAAAAACTTGTACTCGTCCCAAAGAACATGATAATGAGTGGGGTTGCTTGTACCCAACAAGAACTTCAAATCAGCAATCAGACCATCCCATCATATATTGTAGTAAAAAGTAAACAGAATTCTACCATCACATGGGCACCATCCTAGATAAACTCAGGGCTACTTTGGATGGCAAGAAGAGAAAAGCCAGAAAATCAAAGTCCGTGATGGTTTTATTTCTCTGCAGATGACATCTTGCGGTGGCACGAGGATATTATTTGTCCTTATTTGGAAGGCAAGGAGATAACAATTCCTTCCAAAATATACTTCAAAAATATTGGAAAATAAAAATTGAAATCGAGAAGAAGTGGAGATGACTAAGATCTTGTGGATCTGCAACTAATGAGAACATGAGGTGCGGGTATGAATAATCGAGGAGTGCCCTATAGAGCGAGGAGACAAGGGAAGGAAATTCACATGTTCTCAGGCGATTTTTCTAAACCACGTAGAATGACCGGTTTGGGGGTTGCACGACCCATGGTTTTGACACCCACTGGTGCCCAAATGGTCATCGGGATCTAGAGAAGAAGCATATCCACGAACTCCATCTGCCTAGGGAAAGGATGCAGATCTCGATGGGGTTTCACTAATTCAATGGAGCCCTCGGTATCTTGACTCGTCCATAAATCCACCATGCTGCATATATCTAGAATAAAAATGAAACAGAACAGATCTAGGTCATCTTGTGGCCTATCTAAAATGAAAAATAAGCTAATACAGTCACCAGCTTCTTACCAGAATTTAGGAACGCCAAATAGGTAACCATATGCTAAGATGTGCTACCTAGTCGAGGCAGCATTTAAAAATGGATATATGGTAAAACAACTTAAAATAGAGAGGTTGACAGCTCTAAGGCTTAGTCAATACTATCCTTTAGAAGCAATCAAATACTTTCTGACATCAATTTACAAAGAATCTCGTATACCAAGGTTATAAAATAAAAACAATTTGGTATAACAAAAACAGAAGCATATCAAAGTTACAACCAATTTAGATTTTATATTATATAGGTATGTTTGGATCATGGCCTAGATATTGCTATGCAATCTATCCTGATCCTAGGGGTCTAAATGAGACGTCTAGGAGCACTATCCAGCCCAAGCAACTTTACCACACATCTATCGAAATAAGTCATATATTTTCAAACATGTTTACATTATTATATATGACAAAAAAGCCGTAAGTGACTAGTGAGACTAGCTGTACTATTTGCATAGATCACCCCACTGCTTTTACAATTACCATAGGTAAACATGCAAGAACCACGTGACACTCTAACAGGTCTGAAAAACATTTTGGTCCAGTTTGGTGAGTGACAATTTTTCATGATTCCACCGGAAAATAAACTGTTCTTTGAATTCCTAATATCAAACAGAGGCAGAGCATAGCATGCCACGACTTCATCGCTGCCTAATTCATTAATTCCTACTAGTAACTAGCACTGTAATACTCTGCCGGTTGCCGTGGCGGTAACGGGCCGGTTCTGCTCTGCAGACGGCCGCGGCGGCTAGTGCCACTCCAAGCCGCCGAGCGTGACGGATCCCATCCCCTCCCACATGTCGGCCGTCCAGCCGACCTCTTCCCCGTCCACGCCCTCCATGTCGCCGTGCCACCACCCGCCCCCGCTCGCGTCTGCCACCAAAACAAACCACCACGTCGGTTGCTGTTTGCTCACCGACTCACCGGCGTTAATAAGAGTTCGGGAATCGGAGAGGGGATCTCGATCTTACAGTGGTTGTACAGAGCGCGGCCGCCCTCTCCCCCACCCTCACCGCCGCGGCCGCGGCCGCCGCCACCGCGGGTGGGCCTCGCGCGCCCCCGCCTACTCGCCGGCCGCGGCCTCGGGTCGTCGCCGAGCACCACCACGCGTCTGGCCTTGGCGTCGCTCCCGTGCTCGTCGCCGCCTGGATAGACCGATATTGTCATCATCGAGTGAAAGACTGACAGGAGGGGAAGGGCGGAACAATTTGAGAGAAATGCAAGACGAGCATGGTTGGACGCGCACCAAGAGGGCTCTTCCGCTTAATCCTGGGTTCGCGGCGGCTCTCCGCCCCGGTCTCCTCGACGTCCAGCCGGCGTCGCCTGCACCGCCGAAGTCGAGGTCGCCGCCTTCCCCTGTCTCCACGTGGCCGCCTTCCGCTCTCGCGCCTGGGGCTGAACTGTGGAACCGCTTGAAGACCGCGGCGCTCAAAGCGCCGCCGCCCCCGTCCTTCCCCGCGGAGCCCACCGAGGAGAACGCGCTCGGTTTCTCCTTAATGATCGCCTTGGTAACTCTGACAATCTCCCGCTTCGGCGGCTCCGGCGGACAGATCGGTGCCTCCATCACCCCCTCCGGCCGCGGCGGCGGTACCCCATCGACAACCCTGAAGCACGAAACGGGGAACGCAAGGAACACAGATTTGAAGAGCTGGCCACCAAGGAAAAAATTGGGATGGATACGAATCAGACGATATACCTGGGCTTGAAGAGAAAGGATTTGAGCGTAGTCTGCCCATCGGCCGACCGGATCCCGCTCGGGTAATTCTTCCGGTGCTGCTGCCGCTTCATCCTACCTCCTTCGTTTCCTTCTGTTCCCCCCACACAGGCACACACGCTTTTGGGCTTTGGCTCGTCTTTTCCTCTCCCACGTGTGCAGGCTAGGCCGCTAGAGGGGCACTGCGCTACCGAAATATTTTGCCGCCAAGTTCCTTTAAATTTCAGGCTCTCCCGCCACATTTTTTGGGGAGAAGTTGCTAGCCGCACCCACACTGCGGTCTTGGCCTCCCAAACCTGTCGGCTGAATCACCTCAACGCGATTCCTACAAGGTATGTATTACTAAATCATACACTATCTTAAGATAATCGAGAAGCAAAACTTCAAGGACTCCAAGAGAGTAGTAGCATACATTTTGTCTAGTTTTGATTCAGGAGCCTCCGGTACAGCCAGAGTATGAACAGCAGCTGCACCACGGAGACAAGCAGGAGGATGACCACCAGCGCTGGTCCGATACTCATACTCCACTTGTTATTCGAGCCGCGCTTCCTCTGCCGATAGCGCCGCCGAGATGCCATCCTGCGCAAGTGCCGCATTGAGTCGACGAGCCGAGCGCGCAGGGTGTCCGTGTCAGTGTCGACCCACACTGCGGTGTACACCTTTGGCGCCTGTTGAGAATCGTCGGCCTTGGCGTCGATGGAGCATGGCGCGTCCTTGTCTGTACGGTCATCGTTCACCGCCTCACTCATTGAGTGTTTCCTTACCGCGGTGGCTTCTGCCTTTCTCATGGCTGCTTCCGTGATATCAATGGGACGAGACGTAGGCCCCGCTGTCTTCGGCAGGGATCGGCTGATGTTCTTGGCTGTTTCACCAGATGAATATTTCACTGATTCAACCGCACATCTGCTGCTGGCTGTCTCCGTGATTTTGCTTTCCATACCGAGACTTCTCTTCATGGATGAAGCGTCTGTGCCATCATTTTGATCCGCAGGAGCTGCCTGTAGCGTCTTCATTGTCTGTTGGTTGCTGCAGGCTAAACCGGCAAGCAATTTGCAAGGGCCTGAATCACAGTTAGTTGTACTGGCACTTATTGCTTTGTATTCCTCATGATTTAGCTTGACTGACGAACTGATATTGCCGTCCTCCATCTGATTTGCATTGTTGTCAACAGCATTAGCAGGACCAAGAGCATCAGAAACTTCTCTCTCTTTGTCTGACATCTGTTGTTTGCTGTGTTTTAAACTGGAAGCCAGATCTCGAGTGGTTTCAGTGACAGAGACTGTATGAGATGCTTCATGGATGAAACTGCTACCATTGACACCAGCAGATTTCTCCGGTACTTCTTTGTCTGATGGATTTTCTGGCATTGGAGTTGCATTTATGCTTCCATTTGCAGAAGTTGCAGTATGGCCCTTAATGTGTTTCTGACTTACTATATTGGATGAACAGATGGTAGCTGCAGCATTATCAGCAAAATCGTATTTTCCTTTATTGGATGTCATCACTTGCCTTGAATGAACTAGGCTAATATCTTTAGCGACAGTAACATCAGCAGTGGTACTTTCTCCTTTCTTGGATGTATGTTCCTTCCTTCGGATGCTACTGAAGTTAAAATCTTGACCAATTTCAGTATTGTTGATTGTTCGAGACCCTTGTTGGACCAAGTTATGACCAATTGGAGCAGCAGATTTGGTAAGAGTAGCATATCCATCAGTGCTAGGTTCAGAAGAAACGTCCTTTACTGTTTTGGACTCACTTCGCCTGGGAAAAGCGATGTCATTATGTTATCATGACAGATTTCATCATTGGTTATTGCTTGAGACTCATGACTCGTAGCTTTTGGCAATGAACCAGGATCATTATGATAATCAGTCACGACACAACCAACTTTTGCTGCAGATGCTGTAGCTCTTGTTGGATTAGAAGGAAGCAGCATAGCTGAATCTGCTCTGTCCTCAACCTCATCATCTTCAGGGGCAACTTCTGCTAGCTTATGCAAGTGACGATGAGTGAGCCCCAGCATGGTCCTCCCGGCACTCCTACCCGATACAATTTCTTCAGCCCTGGTAGTTCCTTCCTTCAATACTTTTGAGTCAAAGAATCCTCTGATTTCTAGATAACCGGTACCTGAAGATGAAACTGAAATATCATCAACGTTATCAGGATCTGCTTCATTCTCTCTGACACTGAGGTTATCTTCATCACTCACATTGCTCTCAAAGATATAAGGACTCCTATTGTAGTATATGTAGCTGGAACCAGTGGAGTACCCATGAACTTCCTTGATGTCCTTAATCACAGACCAGTCTGGACCGTCAACCAAGCACCTTTTCAGCAGCTCAACTGTGCTTGTGAAATTCAGTGATCGAAGCTTGGAAGCATGTGCCTCAATCCATCTGGGCATGTCCCGCAAGTCGTGATCAAAGATGTGCACTGTTTGTAATCCGTCTACATTCTCCACACTCTCCAGCATAGGGCAGTGGCACATGTTGATATCTTCAAGGGAAGGCAGGTTTGATATCCTCTTCAGATTAGGAGTGTTCCAAACGCTCAATTCCCTCAGTGTAGCAATGTGAGTGATGAAGATAACCTCAGTGTCAGAGAGAATGAAGCAGATCCTGATAACGTTGATGATATTTCAGTTTCATCTTCAGGTACCGGTTATCTAGAAATCAGAGGATTCTTTGACTCAAAAGTATTGAAGGAAGGAACTACCAGGGCTGAAGAAATTGTATCGGGTAGGAGTGCCGGGAGGACCATGCTGGGGCTCACTCATCGTCACTTGCATAAGCTAGCAGAAGTTGCCCCTGAAGATGATGAGGTTGAGGACAGAGCAGATTCAGCTATGCTGCTTCCTTCTAATCCAACAAGAGCTACAGCATCTGCAGCAAAAGTTGGTTGTGTCGTGACTGATTATCATAATGATCCTGGTTCATTGCCAAAAGCTACGAGTCATGAGTCTCAAGCAATAACCAATGATGAAATCTGTCATGATAACATAATGACATCGGCTTTTCCCAGGCGAAGTGAGTCCAAAACAGTAAAGGACGTTTCTTCTGAACCTAGCACTGATGGATATGCTACTCTTACCAAATCTGCTGCTCCAATTGGTCATAACTTGGTCAACAAGGGTCTCGAACAATCAACAATACTGAAATTGGTCAAGATTTTAACTTCAGTAGCATCCGAAGGAAGGAACATACATCCAAGAAAGGAGAAAGTACCACTGCTGATGTTACTGTCGCTAAAGATATTAGCCTAGTTCATTCAAGGCAAGTGATGACATCCAATAAAGGAAAATACGATTTTGCTGATAATGCTGCAGCTACCATCTGTTCATCCAATATAGTAAGTCAGAAACACATTAAGGGCCATACTGCAACTTCTGCAAATGAAGCATAAATGCAACTCCAATGCCAGAAAATCCATCAGACAAAGAAGTACCGGAGAAATCTGCTGGTGTCAATGGTAGCAGTTTCATCCATGAAGCATCTCATACAGTCTCTGTCACTGAAACCACTCGAGATCTGGCTTCCAGTTTAAAACACAGCAAACAACAGATGTCAGACAAAGAGAGAGAAGTTTCTGATGCTCTTGGTCCTGCTAATGCTGTTGACAACAATGCAAATCAGATGGAGGACGGCAATATCAGTTCGTCAGTCAAGCTAAATCATGAGGAATACAAAGCAATAAGTGCCAGTACAACTAACTGTGATTCAGGCCCTTGCAAATTGCTTGCCGGTTTAGCCTGCAGCAACCAACAGACAATGAAGACGCTACAGGCAGCTCCTGCGGATCAAAATGATGGCACAGACGCTTCATCCATGAAGAGAAGTCTCGGTATGGAAAGCAAAATCACGGAGACAGCCAGCAGCAGATGTGCGGTTGAATCAGTGAAATATTCATCTGGTGAAACAGCCAAGAACATCAGCCGATCCCTGCCGAAGACAGCGGGGCCTACGTCTCGTCCCATTGATATCACGGAAGCAGCCATGAGAAAGGCAGAAGCCACCGCGGTAAGGAAACACTCAATGAGTGAGGCGGTGAACGATGACCGTACAGACAAGGACGCGCCATGCTCCATCGACGCCAAGGCCGACGATTCTCAACAGGCGCCAAAGGTGTACACCGCAGTGTGGGTCGACACTGACACGGACACCCTGCGCGCTCGGCTCGTCGACTCAATGCGGCACTTGCGCAGGATGGCATCTCGGCGGCGCTATCGGCAGAGGAAGCGCGGCTCGAATAACAAGTGGAGTATGAGTATCGGACCAGCGCTGGTGGTCATCCTCCTGCTTGTCTCCGTGGTGCAGCTGCTGTTCATACTCTGGCTGTACCGGAGGCTCCTGAATCAAAACTAGACAAAATGTATGCTACTACTCTCTTGGAGTCCTTGAAGTTTTGCTTCTCGATTATCTTAAGATAAGTGTATGATTTAGTAATACATACCTTGTAGGAATCGCGTTGAGGTGATTCAGCCGACAGGTTTGGGAGGCCAAGACCGCAGTGTGGGTGCGGCTAGCAACTTCTCCCCAAAAAATGTGGCGGGAGAGCCTGAATTTAAAGGAACTTGGCGGCAAAATATTTCGTAGCGCAGTGCCCCTCTAGCGGCCTAGCCTGCACACGTGGGAGAGGAAAAGACGAGCCAAAGCCCAAAAGCGTGTGTGCCTGTGTGGGGGGAACAGAAGGAAACGAAGGAGGTAGGATGAAGCGGCAGCAGCACCGGAAGAATTACCCGAGCGGGATCCGGTCGGCCGATGGGCAGACTACGCTCAAATCCTTTCTCTTCAAGCCCAGGTATATCGTCTGATTCGTATCCATCCCAATTTTTTCCTTGGTGGCCAGCTCTTCAAATCTGTGTTCCTTGCGTTCCCCGTTTCGTGCTTCAGGGTTGTCGATGGGGTACCGCCGCCGCGGCCGGAGGGGGGTGATGGAGGCACCGATCTGTCCGCCGGAGCCGCCGAAGCGGGAGATTGTCAGAGTTACCAAGGCGATCATTAAGGAGAAACCGAGCGCGTTCTCCTCGGTGGGCTCCGCGGGGAAGGACGGGGGCGGCGGCGCTTTGAGCGCCGCGGTCTTCAAGCGGTTCCACAGTTCAGCCCCAGGCGCGAGAGCGGAAGGCGGCCACGTGGAGACAGGGGAAGGCGGCGACCTCGACTTCGGCGGTGCAGGCGACGCCCGGCTGGACGTCGAGGAGACCGGGGCGGAGAGCCGCCGCGAACCCAGGATTAAGCGGAAGAGCCCTCTTGGTGCGCGTCCAACCATGCTCGTCTTGCATTTCTCTCAAATGTTCCGCCCTTCCCCTCCTGTCAGTCTTTCACTCGATGATGACAATATCGGTCTATCCAGGCGGCGACGAGCACGGGAGCGACGCCAAGGCCAGACGCGTGGTGGTGCTCGGCGACGACCCGAGGCCGCGGCCGGCGAGTAGGCGGGGGCGCGCGAGGCCCACCCGCGGTGGCGGCGGCCGCGGCCGCGGCGGTGAGGGTGGGGGAGAGGGCGGCCGCGCTCTGTACAACCACTGTAAGATCGAGATCCCCTCTCCCGATTCCCGAACTCTTATTAACGGCCGGTGAGTCGGTGAGCAAACAGCAACCGACGTGGTGGTTTGTTTTGGTGGCAGACGCGAGCGGGGGCGGGTGGTGGCACGGCGACATGGAGGGCGTGGACGGGGAAGAGGTCGGCTGGACGGCCGACATGTGGGAGGGGATGGGATCCGTCACGCTCGGCGGCTTGGAGTGGCACTAGCCGCCGCGGCCGTCTGCAGAGCAGAACCGGCCCGTTACCGCCACGGCAACCGGCAGAGTATTACAGTGCTAGTTACTAGTAGGAATTAATGAATTAGGCAGCGATGAAGTCGTGGCATGCTATGCTCTGCCTCTGTTTGATATTAGGAATTCAAAGAACAGTTTATTTTCCGGTGGAATCATGAAAAATTGTCACTCACCAAACTGGACCAAAATGTTTTTCAGACCTGTTAGAGTGTCACGTGGTTCTTGCATGTTTACCTATGGTAATTGTAAAAGCAGTGGGGTGATCTATGCAAATAGTACAGCTAGTCTCACTAGTCACTTACGGCTTTTTGTCATATATAATAATGTAAACATGTTTGAAAATATATGACTTATTTCGATAGATGTGTGGTAAAGTTGCTTGGGCTGGATAGTGCTCCTAGACGTCTCATTTTAGACCCCTAGGATCAGGATAGATTGCATAGCAATATCTAGGCCATGATCCAAACATACCTATATAATATAAAATCTAAATTGGTTGTAACTTTGATATGCTTCTGTTTTTGTTTATACCAAATTGTTTTTATTTTATAACCTTGGTATACGAGATTCTTTGTAAATTGATGTCAGAAAGTATTTGATTGCTTCTAAGGATAGTATTGACTAAGCCTTAGAGCTGTCAACCTCTCTATTTTAAGTTGTTTACCATATATCCATTTTTAAATGCTGCCTCGACTAGGTAGCACATCTTAGCATATGGTTACCTATTTGGCGTTCCTAAATTCTGGTAAGAAGCTGGTGACTGTATTAGCTTATTTTTCATTTTAGATAGGCCACAAGATGACCTAGATCTGTTCTGTTTCATTTTTATTCTAGATATATGCAGCATGGTGGATTTATGGACGAGTCAAGATACCGAGGGCTCCATTGAATTAGTGAAACCCCATCGAGATCTGCATCCTTTCCCTAGGCAGATGGAGTTCGTGGATATGCTTCTTCTCTAGATCCCGATGACCATTTGGGCACCAGTGGGTGTCAAAAACCATGGGTCGTGCAACCCCCAAACCGGTCATTCTACGTGGTTTAGAAAAATCGCCTGAGAACATGTGAATTTCCTTCCCTTGTCTCCTCGCTCTATAGGGCACTCCTCGATTATTCATACCCGCACCTCATGTTCTCATTAGTTGCAGATCCACAAGATCTTAGTCATCTCCACTTCTTCTCGATTTCAATTTTATTTTCCAATATTTTTGAAGTATATTTTGGAAGGAATTGTTATCTCCTTGCCTTCCAAATAAGGACAAATAATATCCTCGTGCCACCGCAAGATGTCATCTGCAGAGAAATAAAACCATCACGGACTTTGATTTTCTGGCTTTTCTCTTCTTGCCATCCAAAGTAGCCCTGAGTTTATCTAGGATGGTGCCCATGTGATGGTAGAATTCTGTTTACTTTTTACTACAATATATGATGGGATGGTCTGATTGCTGATTTGAAGTTCTTGTTGGGTACAAGCAACCCCACTCATTATCATGTTCTTTGGGACGAGTACAAGTTTTTTTTCCCTGACGATGGTTATAAAATTTAACCAAAATTTGTTTGCAAGTTGTAGTTAATTTTCAAAGGCCGTAACACGTGAAGGGACTGTGACGCCTAAGAGGGGGTGTGAATTGGGCAACTTAAAAATTACTTCTAAAACTAAGGCTTCTAATTTCAACCTAGTCAAAACCTATGCAACAAAGTAATCTATCTAGATATGCAACTAAGGTTTTGATATGTGTGTTGCTATCTCTATCACAAAAGAGTTATACAACCTAGGTTCCAATCCTATCACTAGCCTATTAAACTAAGCTAGGAATATTAACCACACAACCTAAGTACATAAAGTAAGTGCGAAAGGTAAAAGGCGATAGAGATGCAAACTCACGTTCGCCCAAGCTCCGGTAGAAAAGTCCAATGACCAACGTGCCTTTGTCGTCTAAAATGACTTTCTCCACACGGTTTCTGATCAAAACCAGCGGCAGTGCTTTGTGCCCACCCTTTGGTTTTTACTTTGGGGCCCGTTGCCTAATCCAGACAGCCCGTGTGCCGCTGCGTTGCGTTCAACGAAAGAAAAGAAAAAACACCCTCGCTTATTTCTGCCTCCGTTCTTTTCTTTCGTTAAGCTTGAGCGTTAAGGCGAACCGGGCGAGCGCCGCCGCCTTTCGACTGGCATTCACAGCGGACGAGAACCACCAGGTATGCCCGCCCTCTTCTCTTCCCTTTTAGATGTACAAAATCGAGCACCCCAAATCCTAATTGAAGCTATCTATATTCAGATCTAACCTTACAAACTTCGATTTTTTGCACCCTCCCCAAAAACAAATCAGTTGCACATGTCATGTGTATTACCCATGTCCTATGTCTGCTCCACCCCTGATTTGAAGTATGAACTACTTGTGTCAATCTTGTGTGCTTGATTTCATATTTAATCTTTGCGCCATCATTGGTTTTCCTTTGCTATTATTCTTGTGTTAGCATGCCTTAATTATAACACAAAGGAAAAAGCTAAAGAGGTGTAGCCTAAATTTTTTCGGATTGTGCTGCCAAGCTAATGTGTTGATTTATGCTGATTTCAGGTTTGTCTGTTTAAGAAAGGGTCAATGGAAGCAAAGTTGGCATTCTCCCGGGAAAGCCCACCAATTTCCATCATTTGTGCGGCTAAGGTTTGTGGGGTCGAGATGGTGGACTAGAGGGGGGTTGGGGGGGGGGGGGGGGGGGGGGGGGGGGGGGGGTCAATAGTCCTTTCTAAAAATTATACGCGCCGACTAACCGAAACAAATGCAGAATTAAAACTATCGGTCTAACCAAGACTACACTCCTCTATCTATGATCAAGCACCTTACAAAAGATCCTAATTAGGCAACAAAGGTGTCGGGCTAGCTAGAGCTCCTACACAAACTAGTGATGCAAAGTGCACAAAGCCTAAACTCACTAACAATGCTCAATAGCAAGGCTACACAAACCAAACTAGAGAGCTCAAATTGCTTAGCTACACAAACTAAGCAATATAACTAGTAAGGTTACACAAGCCAACTAGTTACGCAAGATAGCTACAACTATGCTATACAAGTAAGCTAGCTACACTAGAGCAACAACGCAAGTAGAGCACAATATATGAACAAGTAAATTCAAGCTTGTGTATGGAGATTGCAAACTTACGGGAAGATGGAGACAAGTTGACACAGTCGATTTTTTTTTTCCGAGGTTCGGTGGTTTGCCAACCACTTACTCCCCATTGAGACAAGCTCAAGGTTGCCGCCGGTCCTCTTGCTAGTGGTGACCCACAAGTCACACTCTCACACGTGGAGTGCTTACTACAAGCTCTAGCACTTGACACGACCGGACCACTTGACGCTCTTCACGTCTCGCTTTACTAGAGTTGCTCTTCGCGATCCCCGCGGGGCGAGCACAACACCCCACACAAAGCACTTCTCCGGAGCACCGCACAATCTTCTTGCCTGTGCTAAAACAAACAGCACCTAGGTGTGTACAATTAACAGTTGTCATGGGTATGGATTTCATGTAA
>JAHUYU010000092.1:0-11643 GCA_030439765.1 Tripidium arundinaceum | reverse complement strand
CATTGAGTTCTTAAGTACGATATCCTTGTTCATTATAAACTTGCGAATGATAGCAGGTTATAAGTTTACTTATAAAACCTTTTTGGTGAAAGTTATAAATAAACTCTATGTCCGCAATGTAAGGAAATCCTCGCTGAGCCCACCAGGAGGTTTCCCACACACACAAGGGTCAGCTCTATCAGCACCTGTGACCTGCAACAGGGTAGAATAAAACCCTGACCACTCAATTGTACTCAGCAAGACTTACCCGATGTTGGCGGTTCTTAACTCACACTTCATACCGCCAACATTTATATATAACCTGCTCAAAAGCAACACCAAACTTAGAAATAGGGGTTTACAACTAACCATTTCCACGAGTTTTGGTGAGACATCTATTTTGCAGGTACAAACACGAATATACACCAAAGTTTGGTGAAAAAGAAAAGAGAAAACTTGAATATCTCATGTGGGCCAAGCATACAAAGAAGAAAAAAGGGAAAAGACCACTCAAATAGCAAATCTGGGCCGACCACCAACGAAAACAAGATCCAAGCCCAAATAGCAGCCCACCTGTCAAAGGTGGTGGCAAACCGAGCCAGGCCAGGTGCGGCCGCACCAGGGGTGCGGCCGCACCCCCATCACCGCCTCTCGGGCCCACCTTTGGCAGGGCGGTGCCATTAATGCCTCGGAGGTCGGTTGCGGTGGTGCTTTCCTAAAATACCTTGGCAAACTGACCTCACCAAGCTATAAAAGGAGGAGGACACCCCCTCTCAAAAGCATGATACACTTGAAGAAAAGAACAAGAGCAAGCTTCACCTCCAAATTAGCTATTAGCTAGACTAGTATAGGGAGTGTGTGAGGAAGAGTTAGAGGAATACCGAAGAGTCGGCTCCTTCTACTACTTGTACTTGGCAAGCCTTGTACATCGGGTGGACGGAGTGCCGGACTTGTCGGCTCCATCTACACTTGTACCTCAACGATCATCTTGCTACTTGAAGTAAGAAGTTCATGTTTATCTATTGATATTGAGTTCTTAAGTACGATATCCTTGTTCATTATAAACTTGCGAATGATAGCAGGTTATAAGTTTACTTATAAAACCTTTTTGGTGAAAGTTATAAATAAACTCTATGTCCGCAATGTAAGGAAATCCTCGCTGAGCCCACCAGGAGGTTTCCCACACACACAAGGGTCAGCTCTATCAGCACCTGTGACCTGCAACAGGGTAGAATAAAACCCTGACCACTCAATTGTACTCAGCAAGACTTACCCGATGTTGGCGGTTCTTAACTCACACTTCATACCGCCAACATTTATATATAACCTGCTCAAAAGCAACACCAAACTTAGAAATAGGGGTTTACAACTAACCATTTCCACGAGTTTTGGTGAGACATCTATTTTGCAGGTACAAACACGAATATACACCAAAGTTTGGTGAAAAGAAAAGAGAAAACTTGAATATCTCATGTGGGCCAAGCATACAAAGAAGAAAAAAGGGAAAAGACCACTCAAATAGCAAATCTGGGCCGACCACCAACGAAAACAAGATCCAAGCCCAAATAGCAGCCCACCTGTCAAAGGTGGTGGCAAACCGAGCCAGGCCAGGTGCGGCCGCACCAGGGGTGCGGCCGCACCCCCATCACCGCCTCTCGGGCCCACCTTTGGCAGGGCGGTGCCATTAATGCCTCGGAGGTCGGTTGCGGTGGTGCTTTCCTAAAATACCTTGGCAAACTGACCTCACCAAGCTATAAAAGGAGGAGGACACCCCCTCTCAAAAGCATGATACACTTGAAGAAAAGAACAAGAGCAAGCTTCACCTCCAAATTAGCTATTAGCTAGACTAGTATAGGGAGTGTGTGAGGAAGAGTTAGAGGAATACCGAAGAGTCGGCTCCTTCTACTACTTGTACTTGGCAAGCCTTGTACATCGGGTGGACGGAGTGCCGGACTTGTCGGCTCCATCTACACTTGTACCTCAACGATCATCTTGCTACTTGAAGTAAGAAGTTCATGTTTATCTATTGATATTGAGTTCTTAAGTACGATATCCTTGTTCATTATAAACTTGCGAATGATAGCAGGTTATAAGTTTACTTATAAAACCTTTTTGGTGAAAGTTATAAATAAACTCTATGTCCGCAATGTAAGGAAATCCTCGCTGAGCCCACCAGGAGGTTTCCCACACACACAAGGGTCAGCTCTATCAGCACCTGTGACCTGCAACAGGGTAGAATAAAACCCTGACCACTCAATTGTACTCAGCAAGACTTACCCGATGTTGGCGGTTCTTAACTCACACTTCATACCGCCAACATTTATATATAACCTGCTCAAAAGCAACACCAAACTTAGAAATAGGGGTTTACAACTAACCATTTCCACGAGTTTTGGTGAGACATCTATTTTGCAGGTACAAACACGAATATACACCAAAGTTTGGTGAAAAAGAAAAGAGAAAACTTGAATATCTCATGTGGGCCAAGCATACAAAGAAGAAAAAAGGGAAAAGACCACTCAAATAGCAAATCTGGGCCGACCACCAACGAAAACAAGATCCAAGCCCAAATAGCAGCCCACCTGTCAAAGGTGGTGGCAAACCGAGCCAGGCCAGGTGCGGCCGCACCAGGGGTGCGGCCGCACCCCCATCACCGCCTCTCGGGCCCACCTTTGGCAGGGCGGTGCCATTAATGCCTCGGAGGTCGGTTGCGGTGGTGCTTTCCTAAAATACCTTGGCAAACTGACCTCACCAAGCTATAAAAGGAGGAGGACACCCCCTCTCAAAAGCATGATACACTTGAAGAAAAGAACAAGAGCAAGCTTCACCTCCAAATTAGCTATTAGCTAGACTAGTATAGGGAGTGTGTGAGGAAGAGTTAGAGGAATACCGAAGAGTCGGCTCCTTCTACTACTTGTACTTGGCAAGCCTTGTACATCGGGTGGACGGAGTGCCGGACTTGTCGGCTCCATCTACACTTGTACCTCAACGATCATCTTGCTACTTGAAGTAAGAAGTTCATGTTTATCTATTGATATTGAGTTCTTAAGTACGATATCCTTGTTCATTATAAACTTGCGAATGATAGCAGGTTATAAGTTTACTTATAAAACCTTTTTGGTGAAAGTTATAAATAAACTCTATGTCCGCAATGTAAGGAAATCCTCGCTGAGCCCACCAGGAGGTTTCCCACACACACAAGGGTCAGCTCTATCAGCACCTGTGACCTGCAACAGGGTAGAATAAAACCCTGACCACTCAATTGTACTCAGCAAGACTTACCCGATGTTGGCGGTTCTTAACTCACACTTCATACCGCCAACATTTATATATAACCTGCTCAAAAGCAACACCAAACTTAGAAATAGGGGTTTACAACTAACCATTTCCACGAGTTTTGGTGAGACATCTATTTTGCAGGTACAAACACGAATATACACCAAAGTTTGGTGAAAAAGAAAAGAGAAAACTTGAATATCTCATGTGGGCCAAGCATACAAAGAAGAAAAAAGGGAAAAGACCACTCAAATAGCAAATCTGGGCCGACCACCAACGAAAACAAGATCCAAGCCCAAATAGCAGCCCACCTGTCAAAGGTGGTGGCAAACCGAGCCAGGCCAGGTGCGGCCGCACCAGGGGTGCGGCCGCACCCCCATCACCGCCTCTCGGGCCCACCTTTGGCAGGGCGGTGCCATTAATGCCTCGGAGGTCGGTTGCGGTGGTGCTTTCCTAAAATACCTTGGCAAACTGACCTCACCAAGCTATAAAAGGAGGAGGACACCCCCTCTCAAAAGCATGATACACTTGAAGAAAAGAACAAGAGCAAGCTTCACCTCCAAATTAGCTATTAGCTAGACTAGTATAGGGAGTGTGTGAGGAAGAGTTAGAGGAATACCGAAGAGTCGGCTCCTTCTACTACTTGTACTTGGCAAGCCTTGTACATCGGGTGGACGGAGTGCCGGACTTGTCGGCTCCATCTACACTTGTACCTCAACGATCATCTTGCTACTTGAAGTAAGAAGTTCATGTTTATCTATTGATATTGAGTTCTTAAGTACGATATCCTTGTTCATTATAAACTTGCGAATGATAGCAGGTTATAAGTTTACTTATAAAACCTTTTGGTGAAAGTTATAAATAAACTCTATGTCCGCAATGTAAGGAAATCCTCGCTGAGCCCACCAGGAGGTTTCCCACACACACAAGGGTCAGCTCTATCAGCACCTGTGACCTGCAACAGGGTAGAATAAAACCTGACCACTCAATTGTACTCAGCAAGACTTACCCGATGTTGGCGGTTCTTAACTCACACTTCATACCGCCAACATTTATATATAACCTGCTCAAAAGCAACACCAAACTTAGAAATAGGGGTTTACAACTAACCATTTCCACGAGTTTTGGTGAGACATCTATTTTGCAGGTACAAACACGAATATACACCAAAGTTTGGTGAAAAAGAAAAGAGAAAACTTGAATATCTCATGTGGGCCAAGCATACAAAGAAGAAAAAAGGGAAAAGACCACTCAAATAGCAAATCTGGGCCGACCACCAACGAAAACAAGATCCAAGCCCAAATAGCAGCCCACCTGTCAAAGGTGGTGGCAAACCGAGCCAGGCCAGGTGCGGCCGCACCAGGGGTGCGGCCGCACCCCCATCACCGCCTCTCGGGCCCACCTTTGGCAGGGCGGTGCCATTAATGCCTCGGAGGTCGGTTGCGGTGGTGCTTTCCTAAAATACCTTGGCAAACTGACCTCACCAAGCTATAAAAGGAGGAGGACACCCCCTCTCAAAAGCATGATACACTTGAAGAAAAGAACAAGAGCAAGCTTCACCTCCAAATTAGCTATTAGCTAGACTAGTATAGGGAGTGTGTGAGGAAGAGTTAGAGGAATACCGAAGAGTCGGCTCCTTCTACTACTTGTACTTGCAAGCCTTGTACATCGGGTGGACGGAGTGCCGGACTTGTCGGCTCCATCTACACTTGTACCTCAACGATCATCTTGCTACTTGAAGTAAGAAGTTCATGTTTATCTATTGATATTGAGTTCTTAAGTACGATATCCTTGTTCATTATAAACTTGCGAATGATAGCAGGTTATAAGTTTACTTATAAAACCTTTTTGGTGAAAGTTATAAATAAACTCTATGTCCGCAATGTAAGGAAATCCTCGCTGAGCCCACCAGGAGGTTTCCCACACACACAAGGGTCAGCTCTATCAGCACCTGTGACCTGCAACAGGGTAGAATAAAACCCTGACCACTCAATTGTACTCAGCAAGACTTACCCGATGTTGGCGGTTCTTAACTCACACTTCATACCGCCAACATTTATATATAACCTGCTCAAAAGCAACACCAAACTTAGAAATAGGGGTTTACAACTAACCATTTCCACGAGTTTTGGTGAGACATCTATTTTGCAGGTACAAACACGAATATACACCAAAGTTTGGTGAAAAAGAAAAGAGAAAACTTGAATATCTCATGTGGGCCAAGCATACAAAGAAGAAAAAAGGGAAAAGACCACTCAAATAGCAAATCTGGGCCGACCACCAACGAAAACAAGATCCAAGCCCAAATAGCAGCCCACCTGTCAAAGGTGGTGGCAAACCGAGCCAGGCCAGGTGCGGCCGCACCAGGGGTGCGGCCGCACCCCCATCACCGCCTCTCGGGCCCACCTTTGGCAGGGCGGTGCCATTAATGCCTCGGAGGTCGGTTTGCGGTGGTGCTTTCCTAAAATACCTTGGCAAACTGACCTCACCAAGCTATAAAAGGAGGAGGACACCCCCTCTCAAAAGCATGATACACTTGAAGAAAAGAACAAGAGCAAGCTTCACCTCCAAATTAGCTATTAGCTAGACTAGTATAGGGAGTGTGTGAGGAAGAGTTAGAGGAATACCGAAGAGTCGGCTCCTTCTACTACTTGTACTTGGCAAGCCTTGTACATCGGGTGGACGGAGTGCCGGACTTGTCGGCTCCATCTACACTTGTACCTCAACGATCATCTTGCTACTTGAAGTAAGAAGTTCATGTTTATCTATTGATATTGAGTTCTTAAGTACGATATCCTTGTTCATTATAAACTTGCGAATGATAGCAGGTTATAAGTTTACTTATAAAACCTTTTTGGTGAAAGTTATAAATAAACTCTATGTCCGCAATGTAAGGAAATCCTCGCTGAGCCCACCAGGAGGTTTCCCACACACACAAGGGTCAGCTCTATCAGCACCTGTGACCTGCAACAGGGTAGAATAAAACCCTGACCACTCAATTGTACTCAGCAAGACTTACCCGATGTTGGCGGTTCTTAACTCACACTTCATACCGCCAACATTTATATATAACCTGCTCAAAAGCAACACCAAACTTAGAAATAGGGGTTTACAACTAACCATTTCCACGAGTTTTGGTGAGACATCTATTTTGCAGGTACAAACACGAATATACACCAAAGTTTGGTGAAAAAGAAAAGAGAAAACTTGAATATCTCATGTGGGCCAAGCATACAAAGAAGAAAAAAGGGAAAAGACCACTCAAATAGCAAATCTGGGCCGACCACCAACGAAAACAAGATCCAAGCCCAAATAGCAGCCCACCTGTCAAAGGTGGTGGCAAACCGAGCCAGGCCAGGTGCGGCCGCACCAGGGGTGCGGCCGCACCCCCATCACCGCCTCTCGGGCCCACCTTTGGCAGGGCGGTGCCATTAATGCCTCGGAGGTCGGTTGCGGTGGTGCTTTCCTAAAATACCTTGGCAAACTGACCTCACCAAGCTATAAAAGGAGGAGGACACCCCCTCTCAAAAGCATGATACACTTGAAGAAAAGAACAAGAGCAAGCTTCACCTCCAAATTAGCTATTAGCTAGACTAGTATAGGGAGTGTGTGAGGAAGAGTTAGAGGAATACCGAAGAGTCGGCTCCTTCTACTACTTGTACTTGGCAAGCCTTGTACATCGGGTGGACGGAGTGCCGGACTTGTCGGCTCCATCTACACTTGTACCTCAACGATCATCTTGCTACTTGAAGTAAGAAGTTCATGTTTATCTATTGATATTGAGTTCTTAAGTACGATATCCTTGTTCATTATAAACTTGCGAATGATAGCAGGTTATAAGTTTACTTATAAAACCTTTTTGGTGAAAGTTATAAATAAACTCTATGTCCGCAATGTAAGGAAATCCTCGCTGAGCCCACCAGGAGGTTTCCCACACACACAAGGGTCAGCTCTATCAGCACCTGTGACCTGCAACAGGGTAGAATAAAACCCTGACCACTCAATTGTACTCAGCAAGACTTACCCGATGTTGGCGGTTCTTAACTCACACTTCATACCGCCAACATTTATATATAACCTGCTCAAAAGCAACACCAAACTTAGAAATAGGGGTTTACAACTAACCATTTCCACGAGTTTTGGTGAGACATCTATTTTGCAGGTACAAACACGAATATACACCAAAGTTTGGTGAAAAAGAAAAGAGAAAACTTGAATATCTCATGTGGGCCAAGCATACAAAGAAGAAAAAAGGGAAAAGACCACTCAAATAGCAAATCTGGGCCGACCACCAACGAAAACAAGATCCAAGCCCAAATAGCAGCCCACCTGTCAAAGGTGGTGGCAAACCGAGCCAGGCCAGGTGCGGCCGCACCAGGGGTGCGGCCGCACCCCCATCACCGCCTCTCGGGCCCACCTTTGGCAGGGCGGTGCCATTAATGCCTCGGAGGTCGGTTGCGGTGGTGCTTTCCTAAAATACCTTGGCAAACTGACCTCACCAAGCTATAAAAGGAGGAGGACACCCCCTCTCAAAAGCATGATACACTTGAAGAAAAGAACAAGAGCAAGCTTCACCTCCAAATTAGCTATTAGCTAGACTAGTATAGGGAGTGTGTGAGGAAGAGTTAGAGGAATACCGAAGAGTCGGCTCCTTCTACTACTTGTACTTGGCAAGCCTTGTACATCGGGTGGACGGAGTGCCGGACTTGTCGGCTCCATCTACACTTGTACCTCAACGATCATCTTGCTACTTGAAGTAAGAAGTTCATGTTTATCTATTGATATTGAGTTCTTAAGTACGATATCCTTGTTCATTATAAACTTGCGAATGATAGCAGGTTATAAGTTTACTTATAAAACCTTTTTGGTGAAAGTTATAAATAAACTCTATGTCCGCAATGTAAGGAAATCCTCGCTGAGCCCACCAGGAGGTTTCCCACACACACAAGGGTCAGCTCTATCAGCACCTGTGACCTGCAACAGGGTAGAATAAAACCCTGACCACTCAATTGTACTCAGCAAGACTTACCCGATGTTGGCGGTTCTTAACTCACACTTCATACCGCCAACATTTATATATAACCTGCTCAAAAGCAACACCAAACTTAGAAATAGGGGTTTACAACTAACCATTTCCACGAGTTTTGGTGAGACATCTATTTTGCAGGTACAAACACGAATATACACCAAAGTTTGGTGAAAAAGAAAAGAGAAAACTTGAATATCTCATGTGGGCCAAGCATACAAAGAAGAAAAAAGGGAAAAGACCACTCAAATAGCAAATCTGGGCCGACCACCAACGAAAACAAGATCCAAGCCCAAATAGCAGCCCACCTGTCAAAGGTGGTGGCAAACCGAGCCAGGCCAGGTGCGGCCGCACCAGGGGTGCGGCCGCACCCCCATCACCGCCTCTCGGGCCCACCTTTGGCAGGGCGGTGCCATTAATGCCTCGGAGGTCGGTTGCGGTGGTGCTTTCCTAAAATACCTTGGCAAACTGACCTCACCAAGCTATAAAAGGAGGAGGACACCCCCTCTCAAAAGCATGATACACTTGAAGAAAAGAACAAGAGCAAGCTTCACCTCCAAATTAGCTATTAGCTAGACTAGTATAGGGAGTGTGTGAGGAAGAGTTAGAGGAATACCGAAGAGTCGGCTCCTTCTACTACTTGTACTTGGCAAGCCTTGTACATCGGGTGGACGGAGTGCCGGACTTGTCGGCTCCATCTACACTTGTACCTCAACGATCATCTTGCTACTTGAAGTAAGAAGTTCATGTTTATCTATTGATATTGAGTTCTTAAGTACGATATCCTTGTTCATTATAAACTTGCGAATGATAGCAGGTTATAAGTTTACTTATAAAACCTTTTTGGTGAAAGTTATAAATAAACTCTATGTCCGCAATGTAAGGAAATCCTCGCTGAGCCCACCAGGAGGTTTCCCACACACACAAGGGTCAGCTCTATCAGCACCTGTGACCTGCAACAGGGTAGAATAAAACCCTGACCACTCAATTGTACTCAGCAAGACTTACCCGATGTTGGCGGTTCTTAACTCACACTTCATACCGCCAACATTTATATATAACCTGCTCAAAAGCAACACCAAACTTAGAAATAGGGGTTTACAACTAACCATTTCCACGAGTTTTGGTGAGACATCTATTTTGCAGGTACAAACACGAATATACACCAAAGTTTGGTGAAAAAGAAAAGAGAAAACTTGAATATCTCATGTGGGCCAAGCATACAAAGAAGAAAAAAGGGAAAAGACCACTCAAATAGCAAATCTGGGCCGACCACCAACGAAAACAAGATCCAAGCCCAAATAGCAGCCCACCTGTCAAAGGTGGTGGCAAACCGAGCCAGGCCAGGTGCGGCCGCACCAGGGGTGCGGCCGCACCCCCATCACCGCCTCTCGGGCCCACCTTTGGCAGGGCGGTGCCATTAATGCCTCGGAGGTCGGTTGCGGTGGTGCTTTCCTAAAATACCTTGGCAAACTGACCTCACCAAGCTATAAAAGGAGGAGGACACCCCCTCTCAAAAGCATGATACACTTGAAGAAAAGAACAAGAGCAAGCTTCACCTCCAAATTAGCTATTAGCTAGACTAGTATAGGGAGTGTGTGAGGAAGAGTTAGAGGAATACCGAAGAGTCGGCTCCTTCTACTACTTGTACTTGGCAAGCCTTGTACATCGGGTGGACGGAGTGCCGGACTTGTCGGCTCCATCTACACTTGTACCTCAACGATCATCTTGCTACTTGAAGTAAGAAGTTCATGTTTATCTATTGATATTGAGTTCTTAAGTACGATATCCTTGTTCATTATAAACTTGCGAATGATAGCAGGTTATAAGTTTACTTATAAAACCTTTTTGGTGAAAGTTATAAATAAACTCTATGTCCGCAATGTAAGGAAATCCTCGCTGAGCCCACCAGGAGGTTTCCCACACACACAAGGGTCAGCTCTATCAGCACCTGTGACCTGCAACAGGGTAGAATAAAACCCTGACCACTCAATTGTACTCAGCAAGACTTACCCGATGTTGGCGGTTCTTAACTCACACTTCATACCGCCAACATTTATATATAACCTGCTCAAAAGCAACACCAAACTTAGAAATAGGGGTTTACAACTAACCATTTCCACGAGTTTTGGTGAGACATCTATTTTGCAGGTACAAACACGAATATACACCAAAGTTTGGTGAAAAAGAAAAGAGAAAACTTGAATATCTCATGTGGGCCAAGCATACAAAGAAGAAAAAAGGGAAAAGACCACTCAAATAGCAAATCTGGGCCGACCACCAACGAAAACAAGATCCAAGCCCAAATAGCAGCCCACCTGTCAAAGGTGGTGGCAAACCGAGCCAGGCCAGGTGCGGCCGCACCAGGGTGCGGCCGCACCCCCATCACCGCCTCTCGGGCCCACCTTTGGCAGGGCGGTGCCATTAATGCCTCGGAGGTCGGTTGCGGTGGTGCTTTCCTAAAATACCTTGGCAAACTGACCTCACCAAGCTATAAAAGGAGGAGGACACCCCCTCTCAAAAGCATGATACACTTGAAGAAAAGAACAAGAGCAAGCTTCACCTCCAAATTAGCTATTAGCTAGACTAGTATAGGGAGTGTGTGAGGAAGAGTTAGAGGAATACCGAAGAGTCGGCTCCTTCTACTACTTGTACTTGGCAAGCCTTGTACATCGGGTGGACGGAGTGCCGGACTTGTCGGCTCCATCTACACTTGTACCTCAACGATCATCTTGCTACTTGAAGTAAGAAGTTCATGTTTATCTATTGATATTGAGTTCTTAAGTACGATATCCTTGTTCATTATAAACTTGCGAATGATAGCAGGTTATAAGTTTACTTATAAAACCTTTTTGGTGAAAGTTATAAATAAACTCTATGTCCGCAATGTAAGGAAATCCTCGCTGAGCCCACCAGGAGGTTTCCCACACACACAAGGGTCAGCTCTATCAGCACCTGTGACCTGCAACAGGGTAGAATAAAACCCTGACCACTCAATTGTACTCAGCAAGACTTACCCGATGTTGGCGGTTCTTAACTCACACTTCATACCGCCAACATTTATATATAACCTGCTCAAAAGCAACACCAAACTTAGAAATAGGGGTTTACAACTAACCATTTCCACGAGTTTTGGTGAGACATCTATTTTGCAGGTACAAACACGAATATACACCAAAGTTTGGTGAAAAAGAAAAGAGAAAACTTGAATATCTCATGTGGGCCAAGCATACAAAGAAGAAAAAAGGGAAAAGACCACTCAAATAGCAAATCTGGGCCGACCACCAACGAAAACAAGATCCAAGCCCAAATAGCAGCCCACCTGTCAAAGGTGGGCCCGAGAGGCGAGGTGCGGCCGCACC
>JAHUYU010001311.1:0-12081 GCA_030439765.1 Tripidium arundinaceum | reverse complement strand
ACAAATTATCAGAAGTATCACATGGCATAAACACATGCATCTAATACAAACTTTCATCCTCTACTTATATAAGGCAACACATATTATTTTTAGCACTATATGAGAACATCTAGTTTGGGGCTGAGATTTTTAATGAGTGGTATGTTTGGCCTATGTACATATGGAATCATGTCTTGGTGATAATAAAATAAGTATATTACTTTTGTTAATCTTTCCAAAATGTCTGAGATCACTACTTTTGCTGGTCTAGAACTCCAGTTATGCATCTCTGAAGTTACCGTCAGATTCTGTCCATGTTCTGGACAGAATTGTTGCCTTGTGTGTTTAAGACTAGATCACTGTTGAATCACCTAAGTATGATAATAACAAAGTTGTAGAAAATTTCTTAGGCTTTCCAAAATATCAAGGATCACCCCTTTTGGTGGTCTATATCTCCAGTTATAGCTGTTTAGAGTTGAATGTCAGAATCTGTCCAAGTTTGGGTAGAGATGCTTTCCTTGGATTGTTGACCCTGTTAGTTGTAGAATCATCTCAAGATGATAACAAGAGAGTTTTAGATAATTTCTTAAGATTTTCAGAAAGTCTTGTGTCATGTTTGTTGGATGAGTATAGCTCCTGTTATGATTAAAACATATGACTGCTAGGCTGCTGTCCTGAATGTGTTTGTTTGATTGATTGCTTTGCATTGCTCTTGTCTTAATTTGGCATGCTTGATAGTGTTACCTCATAATTTCAGTGGTGATAGATTCATATAGCTTATGATGTATGAGTAGCTAGTGCTTACTTGTAAATGTTTGCAATGCCTTGCTATCAAGTGCATAAGTCAATATAGTGTGATGTTGTATTGTCTTGTGTTGCCTTCCTTTTGTTCATACATATGCATTGTTTCACCTCATTTAGGTATGCTAGATGAACCACGTGAAGGACGTGATGTTGGAGCCTGTTGGCGGTCCTTAACTCCTTTTCCTAACCACCAACTCTCACATAAAGTCCGCTAAAATGAACACCAAACTTAGTGATAGGGATTATAACTAATCAATTCCACAAGTTTTGGTGATTCATCATTTGCAGGAGAGCATTTATGGAAACCACATATGCTACTTGTTATTGTATTGAGTTTGGTCAAGTCTTGTTGACCCTTGTTGAGAGATTTATCATGCTCCCAGGATCAAGATCACGTACACCCACATCCACTTGCTGCTCCTACACTGGGAGTATGCAAAAACATGCTTCCATCCACCAAAAAAAATCTGCTCCTACACTGGGAGTAGACAAAAAAAATGTTTGTTAGGTAAATACTCCATGTTCTAAAAGATAGTGATCTCTCTCTAAATATGTGGTTTAGAAGAAGAGACATGGCTATGCAAAAAAAGGCTTAAAAAATATATGGACACATGAAGGTCCAAGCACAAAAGAAAAAAATGATGAGCACATAAAGGCTCATGTATTGAAAAGAAAAAAAAAGAAAGAGAAAGAAGAAAGATAGCCATGTTTCAAAATAATAAGTTATAGAGAGAGATCATATCTACAAAAGGAGTATAGTTTTAGTTTACCATTATCCACACACATGCACATCTTGATCTAAGAGTATAGCACTTCTCTCCTTGGATCCTCGATTTGAATTTACAACATATGCAATACAAGTATGCTATCTTATTTTTCCCTACCTAAAAGCTCCACATAAACCTTTTCAGAAGTAGGAAAAACAATAGAAGGCAAAACATTGCTATGCCTTGGTAAGGATTTATACACCATTGAGTGATTTGAGAGTACCATTTGAGGAGTATAAAGTGAACTATGGTTTTATAACATTTTTATCAAAACAAATTCTCCAAGTACTTTGAATAGAAATGGTAGGATTTCTAAGTCAGAACTATATCACACCTTACAACAACTTAGTCAACATGATTGTCCTATCAAAATATTTTCCCACAAGCATAAGTGTACGTGAATGGAACAAACTTTATGCATGATTCTATCTTAAAGATGTTATGAACATGTTACTTTTGGAATATTGAACGAAGTGTGGTTTACAAAATTGCATGGAGGTGGAGCGACATTCGTTTTGCATTTTTAATTCATTAAATATTAAATTTCAGAATTTTTAGGAGAGTTGAGGGTATTGTTGCACAAACCATCGTTGTAGAGGAGGGAGTTAAAAGGATTCAGATGTGGTTTGGCTAAACGAAAGGTTTAGCCAATCCTCTCTGAAACTATGTGTCTCGTCCTTCCTGCATGATGGATCGTTTGATGATTGCGCAACGTGTTGGTGGGAGATCTCGAATGTGAGTTTGTTGAGAGATCTCCCCCACACTTATTCTTGTACCTGTTTATTTTCAACAAAGATACGAAAACAGAAACAAGCAAGGGCTCTACTAGCTTGAATACTTGAGAGCCTAAATTTTATTTTGTTATTATTATATTATTTTTTATTTTATTATTAGTATTATTATCTATTAACCTATTTCATTTTTTTAATTATTTATTTATTTGTTCACCAGACTTTGTATACTCAAGCAAGGCTAATGTAAGGTTTGCAAAATATTCTAGCCTCAACTTATCTCCATAATTAGATTACTTCCATTGTTTATCAAAATTAAATACTCAAGGTTCATTAATCAAATTTCAACACCATGTCAAATTTTGATTAAAGAAGATCTTTTTAACCTAAGCACCATGCTTAATTTTAAAAGACCTATGGATGTACCACCTGGATACATCCAAACCGGAGCAAATGACATAAACAAGAGATGCATGAATTCGTATGATCTCATGGAGACAAGTATGAGTAAAAGAGTTTGGTGAATTTTTATTTACCTTTACATACCTGAGTGTATTTTTTGCAGCATATGTGGATGAAGCTTTGAGGCTACTGCAGCGGTGGCATGATCGCATATGGTCCAACTCAGGTGAGCAGCAAAGCTAGGCCACACACACAAATAGTGCGTATAGGCCATATGCCTTGGTGGTTACAGCAAAGGTCTAGAAGAGGAGCTCCCGTCTTGTGGCTCCTTCTTTTTTTTCTTTTTTTATATATTTTCTCTCGCTTTTCTTTTCCATATATTTTCTCTCTTTTCTCTCTTTTTTTATCATATATATAGATATAGATTTTTATAATAGATTTTTTATCTCTCTCTCTCTCTTATAGCAAGGTAGAGCTGACATCATTTTTTTAACCGAGATGGTCTTTGGTGTGAATGGAACATGTGGCAAGGTTCGCACCATCCTCCCCCACACTTAGACTTTTGTGTAAAAGTCAAGTGTACAGAGTCAGGTTCTCCTTTTTGAGCGTGTTCCATCACCAAGGAATCATCGACGTGTATGGTTGATGCAGCTCCCATGTTCTTTAGCATCATATGCACCTTGTTCTTCTTGTTCTTAACCTGAAAGGGTTAGCTACCAAGAATACCCGAAGGTGCATATTAACTTGAAAACATGTTCTTGCTTTTATTGAAATGAAAAATTATGTTTTTTTATGATAATCCGGGGTATCTCCCGGCAGTGCTTCTTTTATGGTCTTAAGCTTGACCTGTGGGAACTTCATCTTGCAGCTACCAATGGTGGTATAGTTCCCAGCTTCACCACCAAACATTGAGCATTGTCATTCGAGCTGCAAGGTTAGTGCCATAATGCAACTATGAGATTTACAAAATTTATGATAGACAAAGGCATCCACAACCATTCTGCTAAAAAGTTTTGAAATGAGGATCAAGGGATGGTTGGAATCCTCGTAGGAGCATGTGGTACTAGGCACGATGTCCATGGCACAGACGTTTTCTTTCTCGAAAGATACATCATGTATGATCAACGCTGAATCTCGACCATCATTGAGAACAACGTTTGGATGGCCAGAGGGACATGGCTCGTGTTCGAGCGAGGGTGATGATGGTTGTTCAGTTTCATAAGCAAGCTTAGGTGAAACGAACGGAGATATGAACTTCACCTCCTCGAATGGGTCATGGCTGGGATTATGCTTCGCCATTGGGATTTCTGGGTGAGTGGCAGAAGCAGTTTTCCCAAACTCTTCGTTAAGGCTCCCATGGGAAGGTTTTTCTTGAAAAAGTTTTTCAAAAGGGTAGCCTATAAGAAGATCGAATTCAAGGATGGCATAGATATGGAAGTCCAAGTGAACCTCGGTTTTGTTTATTATGATTGGCACGGCCCTAGCAATCCCACAACACTCAAAGATGAGTCCTGACAGACTTTTGAAGAGCTTGTTGGTCGAGACTAGCGGCATTTTGCCCAAAAGGGTTTCCGCAAGGAATTCTGATATGATATTAGTCTCGACCGTGGGGTTGTGCAGGGCTTCTATGATAGTTCCCCTTAATGAATAAGGCATGGTCGTGGAAGGTGAAAGAATCTGAATTGCTTCGGAAGAACGTTTCACTTCCATCAACCATTCCTTTGATGGTTGAAATCTAGGGGAAGCTTCTTTTGTGTACTTTTTTGTGCCATGATAACTTTGAGGTATTGCCATAATCCTCGAATTTGATAGGGAACTCCGAAGGATGGAGCATTGTTTCCTTCGGTGTTCGTGGTTCGGGTGAGAGCTCATGAGTCGAACCTACGAATGGTATGAGTTTGGATTCGACTAATGAGGACTCCTCAACACTTGATGTGACTTTTGCCTGGAGGGATTTGGTTCTTATGACGGAAGAAGTGTGTTTGGCTATGAAGTGCTCAAGAAATTTGACTTGTTCCGTCATAGTTTTGTGTGTAAAACGACCTCCGGCAGTCACGTTTAGGCATAGGTCAGCATCTATGTCAAGACCCGAACAAAAGAGACGCAAAATCACGCCATCGGGTAATGGCAAGTTTGTGCCGACATGTATTAGCATTGAAAACCGGGCCCAGGCTGCACCTATAGACTCCTCCTCGCACTGCTCAAAGTCGAGGATCGCCCTTGGTAGAGAGACGATACGGGACATAGGGAAGAATGCGAGATGAAACTTGTCTTTAAGTTTGTCCCAATCTCCATTCGTACTTTCTACAGCAAGTGTGTACCATTGTTTCGCCTTCCTCGTGAGAGAAAAGGGAAACAATTTCCACTTTAAAATTTCTTGTGTCATGCCAGAGATGCTCAGACATGAACACATTTCCTCGAATTCTTGCAGGTGATGGCAAGGGTCTTCATTGTCATGCCCTAAGAAGGGTTGTGCCCGAACCAAATCTTTTAATCTAGGGTGGAGTTTACAGCCAGATGAAATGGTTGGTTTTGGTGGTGGCTCAATGAACTCGCCCTTCGAAGCAGAAAGATTTTTGATAGGTGTAGGCTTCATGGTGAAAAAGATAAAAGAAATATCTATTTTGTTTTTTGTGAAAAGTAAAGATACAGATACGAGGGCGAACTAGGTTTGAAGAAAATAGCAACCATTCCCCGGCAACGGTGCCAGAAATGCTTGTTGGTATTTCTTAACGCATACAGAAATAATCCGCAAGCGCACGGATGTACCGTTGTAGCACTTCACCCGGAAGTATTCAGGGTATCGTATTTTCCACAGGGAACGGAGGTACTCTTCTAGCTAATTCGTCCAAGGACAGCACAAGGGTAGAGTTGTTAGAGGTTGAGATGGATTCCTATGGTTTTAAGGTCTATGGATAGATAAACTTTATTTCTACTTGCTCACTTCGGGCACCGGCTTATACTTGGTCTGCCAAGCACCTCCGGCCTGTAGCTCTACGCCGAACCCGAACGTGGGGGATTACGAGGGACGGACAGGGCTGTCACCACCTGCCGCCTACCTCTCAACCGTGGGGCACGAGGCAAACGAAGGTAGCCTCTAGCCTAGACACCACGTCTACGCTATCGACTACTACTCTAGCGTTAGCTAGGAACTTCCGTCTTTATCAGGAGTCCTCTACTAGAGTATCCGCTATGGGAACGGACGACGAACCCGCAAACAAGTAAGAATAAAGCTTAACCAAACATAGACTCAATAGCATAAGAACCACGAACACTCACTTAGCGGATGGATCCGTTGAGGTACAAGTGCTCGTCGAGGTACAAGTTTTGGGAGTCACCGACAGGTCCGGCGCTTCCCCGAGCTCTCCCTCACATCTCTCCCTATTACTTAACTCTAGCTAGCTAGGGCCTAAGCCCATTGGAGTGATGCTCTTGAGGTGTACCTCTTTGCCTTGAGGTGTTGTTGTCAAATGAGGGGGTGAGGTCCTCCTTTTATAGGTGGAGAGGAGGGGTGAGGTTCCTTGGAATATTCCCTTGATCTCCCCCTATGGAAAGAACAAACCGCCTCCTCGGCATTTAATTTACCGCCATCCCCACTTGAACCGACCAAAGAGAGGCGGTAAGTAACTGTTGGCAAAGGATGGGGCCAAACGGGCCAGGTGGGGGCACCCTGGTTGGCCCGCCTCGCGACCGTCTTCGCGCGGTTGGTTCCTGGGTGGGCCTGGACCACTGCCATGTCGGGGCTCTGCCCAAATTCTTCGTTGGAGTGGGCCTTTGCTTGGTACTTTGGTATAAAATCTGCATTACGCTATCTGCTTTGCGCCTTTTGCTTGGTTTTGTTTTCCACTTGTATTTGAATGTGTGACCTGTGCGGGCCCTGATTTGCCTGGCATTGGGCCTTCTCATCTTGGGCTCATATTGGCTAATGCTTTTGATGTGTATCATATATGCTTTTGAGCCCATTTTCAGTGGTTTCCATAAATGCTCTCCTGCAAATGATGAATCACCAAAACTTGTGGAATTGATTAGTTATAATCCCTATCACTAAGTTTGGTGTTCATTTTAGCGGACTTTATGTGAGAGTTGGTGGTTAGGAAAAGGAGTTAAGGACCGCCAACAGGCTCCAACATCACGTCCTTCACGTGGTTCATCTAGCATACCTAAATGAGGTGAAACAATGCATATGTATGAACAAAAGGAAGGCAACACAAGACAATACAACATCACACTATATTGACTTATGCACTTGATAGCAAGGCATTGCAAACATTTACAAGTAAGCACTAGCTACTCATACATCATAAGCTATATGAATCTATCACCACTGAAATTATGAGGTAACACTATCAAGCATGCCAAATTAAGACAAGAGCAATGCAAAGCAATCAATCAAACAAACACATTCAGGACAGCAGCCTAGCAGTCATATGTTTTAATCATAACAGGAGCTATACTCATCCAACAAACATGACACAAGACTTTCTGAAAATCTTAAGAAATTATCTAAAACTCTCTTGTTATCATCTTGAGATGATTCTACAACTAACAGGGTCAACAATCCAAGGAAAGCATCTCTACCCAAACTTGGACAGATTCTGACATTCAACTCTAAACAGCTATAACTGGAGATATAGACCACCAAAAGGGGTGATCCTTGATATTTTGGAAAGCCTAAGAAATTTTCTACAACTTTGTTATTATCATACTTAGGTGATTCAACAGTGATCTAGTCTTAAACACACAAGGCAACAATTCTGTCCAGAACATGGACAGAATCTGACGGTAACTTCAGAGATGCATAACTGGAGTTCTAGACCAGCAAAAGTAGTGATCTCAGACATTTTGGAAAGATTAACAAAAGTAATATACTTATTTTATTATCACCAAGACATGATTCCATATGTACATAGGCCAAACATACCACTCATTCAGATCTGTTCAGAGAACATGCAGGACATAACAGAGCATTTGTTAATTATGTTAACAACTAACATCTTGTTGCTATATATGCAGCTCCATGCAACTCCTATTCATAACCAAGCAATCACACTACTTAGCACAAATTATCAGAAGTATCACATGGCATAAACACATGCATCTAATACAAACTTTCATCCTCTACTTATATAAGGCAACACATATTATTTTTAGCACTATATGAGAACATCTAGTTTGGGGCTGAGATTTTTATGAGTGGTATAGGATAACAAATTATGACTATTGTATAAGTTTCACATGCTCAGGTCTTATATATTAATTATTATGAAAAAGACAAATTGTTATTGCTAGAAAGCATGTAGAGCAAGAAAATTCTAAAACTCCACATTTTCTGCAAATGCATGGCCATATTATATTTTATTATGGTAGCACAACATCAAGAAAAGATAGAGGAACAAGATTTTCCATTTTTCCATTTTTATTTTATTTATAAATCATTTAAAACCACTTATCAAGCATCAAGCAAGTTAAATCAATAACTCAAGCATACTGCATCCAATGAATCTCAAATTTGTACCATAGCACACTCATAGCATCACTAGTCTACCATAGAAAGTTCACAGCAATTGGAGAACTATAACTTGAGATATGCATTTAACCCTAGAAAACCCTAATTAACATAGATAAATAAAAACCACAAAAACTTTCTACTAGAATATATCATCTTATGACTCCACTGCGTAGATAATTTCACAAGGATTCCAAAAAGTCCTCGTTTGCCATTTTACGATTTTTCTGCTAATTACTACCATTTTCCAAAGAATCAGTAGATTAAAAGCATAAAAGAAAAAGAGGAAAAGGAGAAATAGCACTGTTTGCACTATTTAGCTGAGTCACGATCTATGCAACCAGCCCCCTGTATTTTCTTCTAGTCAGGCACGTGATCCCTCTTCTTCAGATGAAACAAGGAGCAGGGGACGGCTCGGGATTCTCGATTTGGTCGGTGTGGGAGCGGGCCGGCGGCAAAAGGGGCGGCGCTCGGGCGTGCCTTGGCTAGCGCGCACCTGCAGAGGGGCGCGACTCGGCTTGCAGCTGCCTCAGGCGGCCCGGCCACGTGTGTGCGCGGTGCATGGAAGCGCAGCTCGGGCGGCTTCCGTCTGCAGCGGCAGCGGCTCCGGAAAAAGGGTGCTCCGGTGGCGCGCTGTGGTGGAGGCGCGGTGGTATGCGGCTGTGCGGTGAGTGGCTGCGAGGACGGAGAAGGGAGCGACAGCGGCAGCTCGGAATCGCCCTGGCACCGGCAATGGCGAGCGAGAGAGCGAGAGAATGAGGGCGACCGCGAGACTGAGGCGCTGGGCTCTCCACTTTTGGCGAGGCAACGCGTGGTCGCAGTGTGGTGGCGACGGCGAGGCATGGCGGCCACGCGTCGAACGCGGCCAGCAGGTGTCGCGGCCAGCAGGTGTCGGCCACGACGCGTGCGCATTCAAAACAGAACGACAACAGACGCGCTCGACCAGACTGAACCACCTACTTCTCCTTTCTTTTTCTCTCGATTTTGCGTGTAAACTCAAGCAACTTCCTTACTACGAATTGTAGAGCTATAAAAGAGGAACAACTTTGCTTCAGAGCTCAAGGTCAGATTATGCACGGTTGAAGAGATCCGAGGCTCCAAAGATTGGTACTTGAAATCGAAGTCGGGATTCAAAAATTTAGTTCGGCACAATTCGGTGAAGCTGAGTTTACGCCAAAATAACTCCCAAAACTGATGCATAAGCAATCCCAAGTGCTTATAACAAAGTTGGATATGAGATAAAGGAGTACAACTTTTAGTAAAGGATTTTGCTAAGAAGATCAAAGGTTTGCGAGTTATGGACTGCCAAACATAGGGTTTCAGCTTCGCTTAAATGGGGACTTAGAAGATTTTGAAGGGGCCCAAAACAGTATTGCATCCAAAATGGAGGCCACTATTTGAGACACTTAGAGGAGGATCTAGGCTTGGCTTATTAAACAAAGTTTGTTTTACAATTCTTGATCTTCAACTTTTCTTAAAGGTCCAACCTCATATCTTGAATGCAAACTGTAGTTTCACTTTGGTCAAGGTTGTAACCCGATAAAGGTTAATTTGGAGTTCTAGGTCACTTGAGGCATTTCCTTGACCTTTGCTCAACATGAAACTTTAATAATTTTTGTTCCATAATTCATCTAGAGTTGTTTGGGCAAGGATGCATGGTTTGGTTAACTTCCAACATCTTCATCCACTCATCCAAGCGATTTAAGCCGAGATAAAACTTATCATTTCATGTGAAATAAAACAAATATTTTTTGGATTTTTCATTTTTTCAGTTTTTTAGAATTATAAATTTAGAAAATAAATTGCTAGAAAGTAAATGCAGAAATTTAGATACATGTTACCTCAGGTGGGGGTCCTCCCCCAAGCTAGATCTTGGCTCAAGGATCTTTGTTTTCTTTTATTCCTGTGAATATTAGTATACTAAATTCCTATACAAGCTAGTTTTGGTTCATTGGTTATTTTAAATATTTTAGTGAAAATTTTAATCAATGTAGATCTAAAAATCTAAGTACCATACTCAAATTATTAAATCTATGAAAGTATGATTCTGCCACATCATTTTTCAAACCAAAGCATACTTGCATAAAAACTTGTTTTATTTATTTATTTTTTTTATTTTATTCTTGAATAAACCAAATTTTATTTTTATATAAAATTGAGAAGATAACTTACCAAAATTACCTTTTTGGTAGAGGATTTACCATTTATAGTCCGGCAAACAAGACTTCTCCTTCCCTAAATTGGAAGTTGATTGGGAGCGAAGCTCCTTCTCTCTCCACTCCAACCGTACTTGAGGTACTTCTTGAGGCTTAACGGTTGGTGGTTGTTGTCTCTTGTGCCCAAATGGCACATTTTGGGTTTTGGGCACAAGTTCTGTCTTCTTCCTATTGTCACCTTTCCTATCTTTGTTTTGTGACTACTTAATATACGTCAAGTACTGGGGACGGATTGGGGAATGCATGCTACAGTTCTACATGAGAACCACTCTTACTTTCCCTTCATGTAAAAGCATATCCTTGCCCCTCCAGCGAATATTACGGCATTTGTAGTATTTAGGAATGGTCTTCCCACAATTATAACGGACATCCGTATACCATAACTGGTTTCTAAAACGACAAAATCTACCACTACATATGACTCACCTACCTTAACCCAGACATCTTCAATGACACCCTCGGGTTGACAAGTGGCTAGGTTGGCTAGTTGCAAACACATGATAGTGTAAAGCAAAGGTTCATAAGAAAATAAATGTTCAAAGATTACCTTTGGCATAATGTTTACGCTTGCTCCCAAATCACAAACAACATCTTCAAATCTATCTGTTCCAATTGTGATAGGGATGACTGGGCGTCCTGGGTCTCCCTTCTTAATAGGGGTTGAGTTGTCGTGCCACTTTCCAAATGCTGGCTCAATGTAATAGTCTTCGTTATGGATATCGATGTACTGTGCCGTCTCAATCCTTCCTAGCTTTTCTAACGCCTTTCCTTTGTTGGCAACAGTTGCTGCTGGCACTGACAACTTGTTCTAGCTCTTGTTCACCATGTCTTTTTACTGCAAACGTTAAAGTGGATTGTAAGTTGAACTTGATCCTTCTTCCACTTGTAAACTATTCCTGTTTTCATCCACAACATGGAGAAAACATACAAAGTTAACCTGAATGAGCAATAATTACTATACTTTATTATTACCATTGAACTTATCCATGATTAATCTAGCCTTCCCCGGCAACGGCGCCAGAAATGCTTGTTGGCATTTCTTAACGTCATTACCAAGAATTGAGATATGACCATCCCCGGCAACGGCGCCAGAAATGCTTGTTGGCATTTCTTAACGTCATTACCAAGAATAGAGATATGACGCATCCCAGGCAACGTCGCTAGAAATACTTGTTGGTATTTCTTAACATCATCACTATGAATGTAGCATTTCAACCATTCATAGATAATAATGCTAACAAATACACTGATAGTTCAGGCTCTATTCAATCCGCAAGCGCACAAATCTATCATTGTAGCATTTCACCCAGAGTATTCAGGGTATTGTTATTTATATTTTCCCATGGGAAGGCAATAGCTAATCATGGATATTGGATAGCTCAATGTTAATAATATAGCATAATAACCCATTGTTCATCAGGGGTAAGTAAAGCATTGATGTTATGTAGGATAGTGAAGTTCACACAGGCATATATGAGCATCTCTATCAGAGGTAAAGGAAGACAATTAAATAAAAGAATAATCCTAACTAGAACAATCTATTATAGTTATTGTCAAGAATTCTAGCAAGTTATACAATTAATATAAACATGGTCAGATTCACATCTAGATGGATCAGGAGAATGCCTAAGGTCTGCTCTACCAGCTCCCCGCATCGTTTTAGACTCCTACCCCAC